>JBBPBX010002799.1:20717-43984 GCA_038048925.1 Garcialebias charrua | reverse complement strand
CAGTAGTCGAGCCTGGAGGAGACAAAGGCATGGACGAGTTTCTCAGCATCAGAAAAAGTCAGAGATGGGCGAAGTCTGGAGATGTTTCGAAGATGGAAGAAGCAGGTTTTAAACAGATGCTTAATGTGATTTTCAAATGTGAGATGAGAGTCCATTTTTATTCCAAGATTTGTAACAGAGGTGGAGAGGGGGATGTCTTGACCAGAGAAGGAGATTGTGGTTAAAGTTGATGTTTGTACCTGGTGAGGGGTGCCAATCAATATGGCCTCGGTTTTGGAGCAGTTCAGTTGAAGAAAGTTTTGATTCATCCATGCCTTTATTTCCTCCAGGCAGGCAGAGAGAGCAGTGAGTGCAGTGAGAGCAGTGAGTGAAGATGGAGATAGGGATGATGATGATGCTCCAGTCCTGATGTAAAGTTGTGTGTCGTCGGCATAGCAGTGAAAGGAAATGTTGAACTGATTAATAATTTGACCCAAAGGCAGCATGTAAAGGGAAAACAGCAGGGGCCCCAGAACTGACCCCTGAGGTACACCACAGGAGACACCGACTGTCTGGGAAGTGGCATTGCCAAGACTGACACATTCCAGCCTATTGGAGAGGAAAGATCTGAACCAGTCCAGGACAGTGTCACAGAGACCGACCTCCACATGAAGACGGTGGAGGAGGATACTATGGTCCACAGTGTCGAAGGCTGCAGTGAGGTCAAGGAGGACAAGCAAGATGGGAAAGCGAGGGCAATTTAACAATAGCAGAGGAGGAATGGACACTAATGTGGCGAAACCAATGGCAATGGACATATAATAAATCCTTACAATGGCAAGAATATGGATGGAAAAATTTAGTAAGAAAACTGATGACTCCTAACTTGTGCTCCAAAGGACTTGTGCACCCTCAGGATTTGTTAAAATAGCACAAAAATTGTGGAACGAGTTATGTGCCGAGAAACTTTCTGAAGGAAAACTGATCTAGATACACTCGTTACAAACATTCACACAGTTGGGAGTTTGTACGTGTCTCGTGCAGTAACTAGTAGTAGAATAGGAACGTAATATTTCGGTCAACTCGGGTGATTGAATGTAAAACATTTTGATGTTCTCACCCTCAACCGGGCATCATTTTGAGCTAAGAGCCCTTTTTCCTTCAGCATTTTCTTGACCAATTCTGCCACTTTCCACCTCCTACATCAAACACTCCTGTCTGCATATAGAAAGAGCCTGTTTGAACCCACGCACTGGATACACACCTGCCTGTACATATGTGTTTAAATATGTTCCTGTGCACCAAGACTGAGTGGCAGGAGAACAGAAAGATCTCCCAGGCGTCTCAGGTGCCGGAGTGTGTGTTCAGTGAAGGGTGAGAACCATCTGCTGGTGCTGGGTGGGTGAGATCACCACAGTGTGCAGGTGTATTCACCACGGTACGCAAGGTAACCAAACAGTGTATGGGAGGTGGGCTGTGACACGCACAGAGCCAGGTGTTTCGTGGTCCATTACAGCGTGTTTAATGTGGGGGACTGTCAAGTGGCATTTCTCAGAAGAGTGCATTTTATGCCATCATTTGTGGTCCAACATTGAAACCAATGTTATGCTTGACCTGCTGAAGTATCTTCATATCTTGCATGATCTGTTCATGCTAAGAGTATGTGTTGTGGATGACTCTCAGCTACTGCCACACCAAACTTTAGCTCATTATCTGTGAAATGCGTTGAGTTATAGCCGTTTCTGTTGGTTGAGGTTGATTAGTTGTACCAGCCGTCATGAGTGGGCTAGAAGTTCATCAGATGTAGACGTTCATTCAGTGAATACTTTGCCCACCTTTCCTGACAGTGGAGGATAAGTTGGTGTTATTTATTCCTTATTTATCAAAAAACTTACTGTATTGTTCGGCCTATAAGTTGCAGTTTTTTTGCATCATTTGAATGCCCTGCGACTTGTACGCTGAAGCGACATATTTATGGATTTTTCCCATATTTATAAAACAATTTTTGGCTGAGATTTGACAGTTTTCATTCATTCCGGCTGAAAATATTGAACACTACCATTTTCAGCCGCTAGATAGCACTAGAGTAGTATGGCATGCCGTTGTGTCATGTAATAGGCAAAAGTGGTTATTAGTGACACAATCGGATTGCTATAGTCTGCCACCTTCGTCCAGCTCGCCTGGAGCAACCGTCAAAGTGCTTCATTTTGCTGCTCCGCCCCAGTGAAATGTGCTGCGTTCCTCCTTCCTGATTTTCTCCCTAGCTCAGAGTGTGCTCCAGGAGCACAGAGGCAACAAATACTTTTGAAAATGCAGCTGATTTGACCGTCAAAGTGCATTTTTTAAGTAAAAGGTAGACCGAGACACACCTTTGCTATAATTTTGAGCAAAAAAAAATTTGTTTTTAATTCTTAATCTTGTTAAAGCTGCTATATGTAACTTTTCTAACAATATATTTTTAACATATTTCTTCACTCTGTCACTAGATTGATGTTAGAGAGGTAATCTCTGAAAAAAACTAAAAAAAAATATTGTCCCCTTGCTTCTCCAGGTGGTAAATAAGCATTTCTAAAAAGAAAAAGTGACCCGCCATTTTCCAGCCAATAAAAACAAAGTTTGTAACCAGCCAATAAAAACCGAGCTTGAATTTGAATCAGCCAATAAAAACAGAGCTTGAATTTGAATTTCAACAGACCACAAGGGGGCAGAGCCATATATGGCTCTGAGGGGGAGGGATCAGAATGCTTTGCTTGTTGAAATTTTTTCTAAGTGCTGATGTTCTACAGAAACTGCAGACTTCACCTTTAAAGTCCACGTTCCTACAGCCGCCATTTGGTAGCCAATCGATTTTTGCCACAACACCAGCCCACATTTCCGGGTTGTGCGTAACAAATGCGACGCATCGGCAGTGACGCATAATAGATGCGACGTATACGTGAAGCAACTTATTTATGGATTTTTCCACTTTATTAGAAATATTTGGACTGATACAACTTATAGGGTGGTGCGACGTGTACGGCGGAAATACGGTATGTCAGTAAAGTTAAATGTTATGATTTAATCTGAAACTTTAGTTTTGGACTCAATAACTGTGGATAAACCAGTATGTTGTGTGAATGTGGAGTACATTTGTTGAATGTGGAGTACATTTGTTGTCATCTACTCTGTAGGCTATACTACGTTTTTTTAAGACATTTATACATCAAAACCTTCAGCTGATTTAGGAGATGGTTGCCATCACGTTCTGTTTTTCTAGCTTTAATACTTTAACTTTATTTACAGCTACATTTGCCAGAAACGCATCCTCTCTTTGAGAAACTTTGATCTATTTGATACTTGGAGCATTTTCATGCTTTCTAATTTTAGCTGTTCATTTGGTAGCTAGCATTTGAGACTTGTAGCTTTTAGAAGGCTTTGTAATGTGTTTTAACTAATGTTATCTAGCATTTTTCACTTTTCACTCTGTTTTCAGCTAATGTACTTCTGCTTTTAGATTAGCTACATTTAGCTTCTTGCTAGCTCTTTGATACTTTTGGCTGGCATGTAGAGACTTTTAGCTTTAGCTATCTTTATGAAGTGTTGGCTAGACTTAGCTTTACATTGCATTTTGCTACTTTTAGTACATAAACATTTTGTTTGTTTTCTTTTAGCTAATGATTTTATACTTTTAGCTTTTGTCTGGTTTTGAGACTTTTGGCTAACAGTTTGATACTTTTGGCTTTTTGTTTTGTTGTGATGCTTATTTAACATTTGTGGACCACTTTGCTACTTTTGGCTTTTAGCTAGCATTTTACTTCTTTAGCTTTTATCCCATGTTCTGTTTTAGCTTTAGCTTCAGCAGCTCAGTGATCACAGTGTTGTTCTGTTTATTTGATGGTCCGTCTGAGTCGTTTTGGACACAGGGTTTCTGTAAAGCACAGTTTAAAATCCTTCAATCTGTAATTATTCTGATGAATTATTGTTCAGATGTTTACATGTCGTGTCTCTGCAGCACAAAACAAAAGCGAGTCTTTGGCTGTAATCCTGCATGCAGGGAGGGCAGGCGCATCAAATTAAACAGATATGCTTATCTAAACTATTTATTAAAGAAGCATATCCGATGTATAATCCTAATATGTTACCAAGAGCCAAGGGGATTTAAGTACATCACAGAAATCCAGGTGTACCGGGTCGTAAGTCCAGAGGATTAGCAGGAAGGTTATTGTAATTTTTTAAATAACACAAAAGCAGATTTCATTATCAAAAGGCTGAAGGAACATCTGGGAGGAGGGGAAGTACTTTGGTTTCATCAAATGTGCCGTACTGCCACGTACCAATTACTGTTATTGGTTTTTTGTGCACATACTACCGGCTCAGGGTAAACAAAAAGGCTTTTCCAAAGATCATCAGATCGTGTATTTGGTGTAGTATGAGGACACCTGAGCAGCTTTACCCAGCTGTCCCAGTCCGAGTGCTGATAGCTCTGTGGTCAGCGCCAGCCCCTAAAGAAAGAGCAGCCAAAAGAGCTAGTTTTTTTTATCAGAGGCTTACTATTCACAGTTTATCAGAGTTTTTCATCAGGAACAGCTAGAGCTTAATTTGAGCCTGATCCTGCTAGAACAGGATCCGTAAACACTTATTTTGACAGGGTGTGTTCCAGTAACCGTTTTTTTTTTGGGGGGGGGGATCTGGTAATTCTCAGGCCTAGTAATAATAAAGTTGTGAACAAATATGGCTGCCTTGAACAAATAAAACTTGCATCGGATTTGTAAACTGAAAATAATCACATAAACACTCATTTTAAACACAACAGCCACTTACGACTTCTTAATATCACATACGAGCTGCCTCTTCAAATAAGCATTTCCTCTTCTACCCTTGAAAAAATTTCCATCCCTAAAAGTCTAAAGTCATTGCGCAATTTTTATTAAATCCAGAGCTTTGCCTTTAGACTCGACTCTTTCGTCACTATGAATGACTGAAGCAACACCCTCATTACTGAGGACACAGCATCGATTGGTCAAGCCACCTCCCGCTCCATCCTACTATCACTCAGGAACAAGATGCCCAGACCCCTGATTTCCTTCCTGCACTTGAGGTAAAGACTCCCCCACGACCTGTTTCTGGTCGAGAACCATGGCCTCCGATTTAAAGAGCGATGTAACAGTGTGCCAACACAAAACGAAAAAGTATGACCACTAACCAAAACAACCAAGAAGTTCTGATGGTAGAGAAGTAGTACCATATTTTTCGGACTATAGGTCGCACCCGAGTATAGGTCGCATTGTCCAATTATTGCCAAAGAATTGGAAAAATCCATATATAGGTCGCACCTGAATATAGGTCGCACCTACGTCAAAATGTGGACCGTGTTTAGCTCTGCTGCAAATGTCTCTTCCACAGGAGCGCACAGCAAGGCTTTTAAGAAGATTAACACTTAAAAACAATTAATTGTTTGATAAAAAATTATAGCAAATATGTGTCTGAGCTGAACTTTTCTTTAATAAATGAATAATTTTAGCAGGATAAACACCTAAAAAAATATATTTGTTAGCTGACATTATTGTAAGAGTGTGTCTCAGTTTAATTTTGTTGATAAATGATTAAAATCAGCTTATTTTATAAAAAGCCATATATAGGTCACACCTGACTATAGGTCGCAGGCCATGAAAAAATGATAAAAAGCCGCGACCTATAGTCCGGAAAATACGGTAGTCCCTCGGGACTTCGCAGTTCGACTTTCGTTGACATTGTTTCGTAGGTTTGATTGTACACGACACATGACTGGCTGATTGGTGGAAGGCGACCAATCAGAACATTGTGCTCTGTATCCTGGACGCTGATTGGCTCAGTAACCCTAGCGTCAGTCGGTCTGCTCTCTTTCGCTGTGCTATTTTAGAGCGTTTGGAGAACATTAAGAACATTGCAGGAGTGTGGGAAGGGTTTATAAAACCTTACAATATAGATACCATATTTTACTGACTATAAGTCGCTCTGGAGTATAGGTCGCATCAGTCAAAATATGCCTCGTGAAGCGGAAAAAACAATATACAGTCGCATTTACAGTATTTAGGAACGTATTTCACAAAATGCAAGAAAAGACATTCAATCTGGAATAACAATAACACACAGATCCTACCTGGGATCCTGAACAGGATTAATTAACAGAATAAGCCAACAAGTCCAACAAGCAAGTTACCGGTAAATTCACTGATCTCATTCCACATCACTTTTGAGGGTAACAACATATAGTTGTCAAAAGCCTAAATGGTAATGTTTACTCTTTGGTTCATATCAGTATGAATGAACATTTAACGCGTCAGTCAAATATTACATCATGAACAGGGACAAAAACATAAGTAAGTCACTTGGGACTATAAGTTACAGGACTGACCAAACTATGAAAAAAAGTGTGACTTATAGTCCGGAAAATACGGTAAATAATTATAATACTGTATATAAATACTAAAATAAATATTAAATCCCTACTTGGTGGATTTTCACCTATCGCGGGTGTGTCTGGAGCATAACCCCCGCGATAGTCGAGGAACTACTCTATTCCCTTCTATACTCAAATAGCCGCAGCTTTAGCTGAAAATCTGCTTATTGGGTAAAGCAGTTTTAAACAGAGTCTTTTATTGGAGCAGCAGCCATGAGGCTGACACAACAATCGAGCATTGGTTTACTTTAACACTGTTTTTGTCCAGGGAACGGCCCGCGATGCACCGGTTGATGGGCGACGTTCATTCACTCCTTTCTTAGGTGTTTTAAGTTTTTTTCTTTTTCTCGTAGCTGAGGAGCTCCTTAAGTGCTGGTTTATTTGAAAAGTAATCATTAGGAAACTAAAACCTTTACTTGTGGAATCATTTTTTACAAACTAAAGCACCTTGTTCAGTTTTACTCACTCCTGTGTAACTTTGCAGTGGAAAGTAAAAAACGAGAGACTCAGTCTGTAAAAAGTGCTGATGGAGGCCGTGGGTGCTGCTGTGCTCGTGTTCGTCAGCCTCCCTCTGCAGACTCGTGACACCAGCCGCCTCGGTTCTGAAGTGCGCTCGCAGCTCTCTGTGACAGGTACGCCAGGCGGCATCAGCGTATCCCGCCTCACGGGCCGCAGGTTCACCCGTTCTGACGGCGGTTTTCTGTTTGTTGCCTGAGGGATTACAGGCCCGACGAGACGACGGCACAAACAGAACGTTTCGTGTTGGAGTCTGTCGTCGGCTGCACACAAACATCTCTGCAGCCATCTGTTTCTGCTGCGTCGTCGACGCTGTGTAGATCTTAGGCAGGACGGTTCCCCTGTGGGTTGAATTACTCCTACCTGTGGGTTTGTGTTTATTTACTCGTTTCTGGATGCAATTAGTGTTCATCCATCTGCCTAAGGTTTGCAGTGAACAGTGGTTTATTTTCAAAAGGTAATCCACCCGTTTTGTATTAAAGGCAGAGCAAATACAACAAAACATTTGCTTAATGCCTGAAAGGATGCAAACCACACACCATCCTTATTCTTTCAGCTGTTCCCTCTTCATCCTCATCTACCTCTGTCCATCTCTGTGTCCTCTGTCCTCACTCCATCTACCTCCATGTCCTCTCTAATTGCATCCATATCTCCTCTTTGTCTTTTTCCTGGCAGCTGGATTTCTAACATCCTTCTACCAGTATACCCACTGTTCCTCCTCTGGACATGTCCAACCCATCTAAGTATGGCCTCTCTAACTTTATCTCCCAGTTGTTCAATCAGTGATGATCTCATTCCTAATCTTATCCATCCATGTCACTCCTACGGAGAATCTCCTTATCCCATTAGAATGAAGGTTTCTTGTCTCAGATCCTCGGCTGGTTGTTCCTGGTGTAGCTACTGAAATCAGAATCTTCAGAAGTTCTTGTTCTGCTCAGTGGAGCATTTAAAAAGAGGAACCAGATGGTCCAACTTCATAAACCAGAACCATCTCTGACATAGTGTGGTGTTCAGCCAAGGAGGGTCTTAAAAACCATCCATCTATCCGTCCGTCCATCCATCCATCCATCCATCCATCCATCCATCCAGCCCACTTCTTGCTTTCTGGGTCACAGAGGCCGCTAGTTCCCATGTCCAGCAGTCTCTGTGCGAGAGACGGGGACACCCTGGACAGGTCTCCAGGCCATCACAGGGACATAAAGGGACTTAACACTAGAAGTCCCAGAGAAGGGTCATTCAGCATTTCTACCTTTGGAACCCAGAGACGGGTCGAGTGACCCGAAGGATTTTAGCTAACATCCTATAATGAGCTGTTAACAGGCGCTTTTGTTTTGTAAATAAGGCCATTACTGGCGCACCACAGGAGGGGGCACACTAATTTGACTAAGGCTGCGCTTTTTTGCGCAAGTGAACTTGGCTTCTAAATCCCCCGGTCCCTTTCAGTGGGCTACATATGTTGGTCCGTCACTTGACCTCAGGTCATGTGACCTATGTTGGTCCGTCAGTTGACTTCATGTTGTGTGACCTGTGCTGGTCCGTCACTTGACCTTAGGTCATGTGACCTGTGTTGGTCCGTCACTTGACCTCAGGTCATGTGACCTGTGTTGGTCAGTCAGTTGACCTCAGGTCATGTGACCTGTGTTGGTCCGTCAGTTGACCTCAGGTCATGTGACCTGTGTCGGTACGTCAGTTGACCTCATGCCGTGTGACCTGTGTCAGTACGTCAGTTGACCTCATGCCATGTGACCTGTGTGGGTCCGTCAGTTGAACTCATGTCGAGTGACCAGTGTCGTTCCATCAGTTGACTTCATGTTGTGTGACCTATGTCGGTCCGTCAGTTGACCTCAGGTCAAGTGACCCATGTTGGTCCGTCAGTTGACCTCATGTCGTGTGACCAGTGTCGGTCCGTCAGTTGACCTCATGCCGTGTGACTTGTGTCTGTCCGTCACTTGACCTCAGGTCATGTGACCTGTGTCGGTCCGTCAGTTGACCTCAGGTCATGTGACCTGTGTCGGTCCATCAGTTGACCTCAGGTCATGTGACCTGTGTTGGTCCGTCAGTTGACCTCATGTCGTGTGACCTATGTCGGTCCGTCAGTTGACCTCAGGTCATGTGACCTGTGTCGGTCTGTCAGTTGACTTCATGTCATGTGACCTATGTCGTTGTGTCAGTTGACCTCAGGTCATGTGACCTGTGTTGGTACGTCAGTTGACCTCATGCCGTGTGACCTGTGTCGGTCCGTCAGTTGACTTCATGTCGTGTGACCTATGTAATTTTGTCAGTTGACCTCAGGTCATGTGACCTGTGTTGGTCCGTCACTTGACTTCATGTTGTGTGACCTGTGCTGGTCCATCACTTGACCTTAGGTCATGTGACCTGTGTTGGTCCGTCACTTGACCTCAGGTCATGTGACCTGTGTTGGTCCGTCAGTTCACCTCAGGTCATGTGACCTGTGTCAGTCCATCACTTGACCTCAGGTCATGTGACCTGTGTCGGTCAGTCAGTTGACCTCAGGTCATGTGACCTGTGTCGGTCCGTCAGTTGACCTCAGGTCATGTGACCTATGTCGGTACGTCAGTTGACCTCATGCCGTGTGACCTGTGTCGGTCCGTCTGTTGACCTCATGTCGAGTGACCAGTGTCGGTCCATCAGTTGACTTCATGTCGTGTGACCTATGTCGGTCCGTCAGTTGACCTCAGGTCATGTGACCTGTGTCGGTCAGTCAGTTGACCTTAGGTCATGTGACCTGTGTCGGTCCGTCAGTTGACCTCAGGTCATGTGACCTGTGTCGGTATGTCAGTTGACCTCATGCCGTGTGACCTGTGTCGGTACGTCAGTTGACCTCATGCCGTGTGACCTGTGTCTGTCTGTCAGTTGAACTCATGTCGAGTGACCAGTGTCATTCCATCAGTTGACTTCATGTTGTGTGACCTATGTCGGTCCGTCAGTTGACCTCAGGTCAAGTGACCCGTGTTGGTCCGTCAGTTGACCTCATGTCGTGTGACCAGTGTCGGTCCGTCAGTTGACTTCATGTCATGTGACTTGTGTCGTTTTGTCAGTTGACCTCAGGTCATGTGACCTGTGTTGGTCCGTCACTTGACCTCAGGTCATGTGACCTGTGTCGGTCCGTCACTTGATCTCATGTCATGTGACCAGTGTCGGTCTGTCAGTTGACTTCATGTCGTGTGACCTGTGTTGGTCTGTCACTTGACCTCAGGTCGTGTGACCTGTGTTGGTCCGTCACTTGACCTCAGGTCATGTGACCTTTGTCGGTCCGTCAGTTGACCTCATGTCATGTGACCTGTGTCGGTCCGTCAGTTGACCTCATGTCGTGTGACCTATGTCGGTCCGTCAGTTGACTTCATGTCACGTGACCTGTGTCTGTCCGTCAGGTGACAGACAACAATAGGTCAAGCATGTTTTAGAACACAGCAATGGGCCACCTGCATGTGCCGGCACGTACCGTATACAGTATACAAGTGCCAAGGACAAGGAGAGAGACAGTACTTGTAAGGAAAATAATTTATTTGACAGAACATCAAAGTTACAGGATAGTCAGCACAGCAGAATGAGACAATTTTATGCATAAAACTGTTCTGGAGCAGACAAAGCTTTCCGTTCAGTGGATATCCCAAAATGTTCAACTGTGAGATAACTTCAGGGTCTGTTATGTGTGAATTCAGGTCAGGGCCTCTCTTTTGACAAAGGGGGGAAGTGCAAGCAGCGTCTTACTTACCTGGTGGAAACATTGGAATGCAGTTTGTGCAGTCTGGTGTGGTGGGGGTGTCTGAGTTGTGTGCACGCATATTTATAACAAAAGGCAGTTAATGGCCCACTAATGTGGACCCATTAATGGTTGGTTTGGACTAAGGGTCTTTTGACCCTCTTTCAGGACTTCTGGGGGGTGGTCGAAAATCCTGGGACTTCTAGTGTTAAAGTTGATTGTTGTTTGATTTGGTTGATTGTAAGAGGGGGCAGTTAAAATAAGATTTTTTTTCTTCTTACTGCTACCCTTCATTTTACTTGTGTTGTATATTTATTTATGTGTTTACAATGTTGTATTGTTTTGTATTTTATTATAAAATGAATGAATAAACTAAACTAAAAAACATAAAGACAAATGAGACAAACCACTCACTCTCTCTCACACCTAGGGACAATTTAGAGTTACCAATGCATGTTTTTGATCCGTGGGAGGAGTTGAATTTTTTTATTTTTTTTGGACCCTTTGGAAGACCAGAAAGGAGAGCGTTACAGTCTACAACCTACATGAATCAGTTTCTGTGTTGCCCTCATGGCCTCATCCTGAAATAATTTTTGAAATGGTAAAAAGGGGAGGGGTTTGGCTCTGTCACTTCCTGTTCTGTCTCCAGACCATCCAACATGGCTGGTCCCACTACTGTTTTGTAAACATTAGACCGTAGCTGCCATCCATCTATTGAAAACTATGGTAAATGGAGCTTACATATATATAGCACTTTCCAGCCCCCTTTGAGGGGCCCCAAAGCACTTCATAGTACCAACCATCCACCCACACACATTCATACACAGGTAGCGGTAGACTGCAATGCAAGGCGCCATCCAGTCCTACCAAGACTAATTTTAGCTCAACGTCTCTAAAACTGACAGCCATTTAGCTGTGGTGGCCATCTTGAATTGGATTAGGTCCAAAAGTTGGTTGATTCCCGATTTTAAGCAAACCTGTTGAGCAGTGTGTCAGGGACCATGCTCTCACCAAACTTTAGCTCAGTGTCTGTAAAATGGACGGAGATTGTGTTTTCCAAAGTCACTTGGCTGTGGTGGACATATTGAATCAAGTAGAGTTAACTGGTTTTAGATATGCAACCAGTAATTACTTTACCAAAGTTATACAGGTAGTCCTCGACTTACGGCGGTCTCGACTTACGGCGATTCGGGGTTATGTCATGCATCTCATAAAAATAAAAATAAATGAAAAATGTTATTTTATGTGTTTAAATGTTCTTGATTTTATGTGTACAGCACTTTGTTGCAGCTGTGGCTGTTTGAAATGGCTTTATAAATAAAGTATTATTACAATATTATTATTATTATTATTATTTAGACGTGATTTACGCAGTTTCTGGCAGTTTTCGGCAGTGTCCGTCAGTTTTTGGTTAGCTCCGGCCTCGACAGTCGGATTTGGACGGACCGTGTGTCCGATCAGAGGTTGCCTCACTTGGATACATGAGCTGGAAACGCTCGGTGAACTCTGTGAACGTCTCAGGCCCGGAGCAGCAGCTGTCGACCGCTCTGCCGCATCCCACCATGCCGGCCGACACCACCAGCTCACCGCGGGATCCGGTGACCATCCCGCCGCTACTGTCCCTGCCATCAGCCGGCCCCACCGGGGACACGGAGCCGACGGGCGGCGGAGAGGCCTGCTGTGGCCTCGATGCTCCACCTGGCAGCCTCGGATGTTGGAGGGACATGGAGCTAACATGCTAACACGCGGCGGAAAGGCTTCGCAGCCTCGGATGTTGGTGGGACCCCGAGCTAACATGTTAACACGCGGAGGAAAGGCTTCGTAGCCTCGGATGTTGGTGGGACAACGAGCTAACATGCTAACATGCGGAGGAAAGGCTTCGCAGCCTCGGATGTTGGTGGGACCCCGAGCTAACATGTTAACACGCGGAGGAAAGGCTTCGCAGCCTCGGATGTTGGTGGGACAACGAGCTAACATGTTAACACGCGGAGGAAAGGCTTCGCAGCCTCGGATGTTGGTGGGACCCCGAGCTAACATGTTAACACGCGGAGGAAAGGCTTCGCAGCCTCGGATGTTGGTGGGACCCCGAGCTAACATGTTAACACGCGGAAGAAAGGCTTCGCAGCCTCTGATGTTGGTGGGACAACGAGCTAACATGTTAACACGCGGAGGAAAGGCTTCGCAGCCTCGGATGTTGGTGGGACAACGAGCTAACATGCGGAGGAAAGTCTTGGCAGCCTGGATGTTGGTGGGACCCAAAGCTAACATGCTAAAACGCGGACGAACGGCTTGGCGGCCTGGATGTTGGTGGGACCCCGAGCTAACATGTTAACACGCGAAGGAAAGGCTTTGCAGCCTCAGATGTTGGTGGGACCCCGAGCTAACATGTTAACACGTGGAGGAAAGGCTTCGCAGCCTCGGATGTTGGTGGGACAACGAGCTAACCTGCTAACATGCGGAGGAAAGGCTTCGCAGCCTCGGATGTTGGTGGGACCACGAGCTAACATGTTAACACGTGGAGGAAAGGCTTTGCAGCCTTGGATGTTGGTGGGACAACGAGCTAACATGCTAACATGCGGAGGAAAGGCTTCGCAACCTCGGATGTTGGTGAGACCCCGAGCTAACATGTTAACACGCGGAGGAAAGGCTTCGCAGCCTCGGATGTTGGTGGGACAATGAGCTAACATGTTAACACGCGGAGGAAAGGCTTTGCAGCCTCGGATGTTGGTGGGACCCCGAGCTAACATGTTAACACGCGGAGGAAAGGCTTCGCAGCCTCGGATGTTGGTGGGACCCCGAGCTAACATGTTAACACGCGGAGGAAAGGCTTCGCTGCCTCGGATGTTGGTGGGACCCCGAGCTAACATGTTAACACGCGGAGGAAAGGCTTCGCAGCCTCGGATGTTGGTGGGACCCCGAGCTAACATGTTAACACACGGAGGAAAGGCTTCGCAGCCTCGGATGTTGGTGGGACAACGAGCTAACATGCGGAGGAAAGTCTTGGCAGCTTGGATGTTGGTGGGACCCCGAGCTAACATGCTAAAATGCGGACCAACGGCTTCACCAGCTCCCAGTAAGTTATTAACTCTATTTTCCCCTTCATTATGGCTCCAAATGTATGGAGCTAACATGCTAACAGGCCTTACTGTAAACAGTTTGGACCGCGTGAAGCTGCAGGAAGCTGCAGAGCTCGGAGGTGCAACGAGCTAACATGCTAACAGACGGAGGAAGAATTCACCAGCTACCAGTAAGAAATTAACTTTTTTTTCCTTCATTATGGCTCCAAATGTACTGTATGTGTTTTTTGATAATTATGTAGGGTACTGTGTTAGGATAGGCGAAGTGCTTGGTAACTGTACAGTACCGTACATGTACGTGTATAAGTGGTGGCCAATGTGTATGTGTTTTCCAACTTATGGCGATTTTCGACATGCGAACGGGTGTAGGGATACAGCACCCTCATGTCCGTATGGGATGTGGGCCTCTCCGTATCTCTCTGAACTCTGAGTGTTACACTTTTCTTTAAGCTCTCAAGGAGACAAGTGGACAATATTTTTGTTACAATTATTTTGAATTAATGGACACCAATTAATCAGATTGAACTTTCTTTTTAATGTGTGTTAATTCAGAATTGATCTACAGTATACTTTTGTCATTTAATGATGATCTGTTACTTGCATGAGTTTGACCTTCTGCTGGTTTATTCTTCATTACAAGTGTGCTCTGAATCTGGGACACGAGTCATGGTAAAGCTGTTCACTTCCTTCTCTGTTTTGTCTTCGAGCTAGACATAACTCTCCATCTCACAGGCCAGTCCATCTGGCCGCTTATGTAAGCAGTTTTCCTGTTGTCCTTCAGAGACCTTCTGCCTATGGGATGAAAAATCCATCCGTTATTTTGTTAAATCAACCAATAAGCCATTCAGGAGGTGGTAGACTCCACCCTCCATATAAAGTCTTACTTCCGTTTTGACTTTAGTGTCGAAGGGGAGATCTTTCTCAACTCGGGTTTTTCTCCTCTGGAAAAGCTGGAAACGTTGTGGTCATATGTCAATTAGACCTACGTTCTCAGCCAGAGTCACAGTAAAGCCTTGCTGTGCCTCAAAACACTCATTTCTGAAAGAATTTGTTTTCTGAAGTTTTATTTTGAAAATCAGTCAGGAGCTGGCTCTGTTCCTGCCGGAAAAAGCGCACTTCTGCTCGTCTGTCAGCAATACACGCGCGGAAGTCAACTGGACGTCAAACTGGACAACACAGTCCGTTGGTGTCCACAAAACTTTGTTGCTCTTATCTCCAGAGAAGTATCTTCACCAGGTAACGAGGCGTTGATTGTATGCTGCACGGGTGAGAAGTCTAGCTGGACCTGTTCTGGAAAGTGTCACCCTGTCTTTTCAAAATAATTAACTTCCGTTAAACTTAGCTTTCATTCATCCTATTTTCTTCCTCCTATTTCTTCTTTTTCCCTAAGCCAGTAAACTTCAAGTAAATGTGCCAACAGTAAGTTAGATCCTAACTGTCTGTTTGTTTTTAATTTGAATTCTTGTCAAGGTAGTTAGTAAATCAGAGCTAATATCGATACAAATGTTTAATGTACTTTTATGATTATTTCAATAAAAGGTCTATTTTCTGGTGGACCAACATAAGTTGAAGTCTCTCGTGGAATTACATTTTGTCTAATCACTTTAAAGCAATTTAATACCGGAAAAAGGGTGAACTCGCGAATATTGATGATGGATGTGTGTAGATAAAATCTGCTCAAACCTTTCATCTAAAATAGGTAAGTCAGTAAACTGACCAATACGCCTATATTATTACATTTTGGTGGCCCCGTAAGTGTTTAAATACCTTACTGCCTATATTATACATGTACGTGTATAAGTGGTGGCCAGTGTGTATGTGTTTTCCAACTTATGGCGATTTTCGACATGCGAACGGGCGTAGGAACGGAACTCCTTCGTAAGTAAGGAACTACCTGTATTAGAATTTGTTCAATGGTCCATGCGATATTTTGCTACTTTTGGATGTTGTAGCAAATTCAACCAGTTGGAAAGCTGGTTTTGTTACGTTCAGTCTTGTTGGTTTACATCAGGGGTTCAGAGTCCTGCTCAAGGACACCTGGTCAGGACTGATTTCCTGCTGAGCCAATCAGAGAAGCTGACCTTATAATGTATCTCTCAGATCACTGGTGCAAACAGCTGATGAACATGCTCAGCGGGCGGCAGGATGCTGATGCATGTGGAGGTTCAGTCGTGGGGGGGCTCACAGCCTCAGAGTTGTTTAGAGAAATTGTTGCAGAAGGTCAGCGGCAACAAAATGAAGGAAAACACTGAGGCGTGACCGATGACAGATCAGCAGGTTTTCAGTTTAAAAAAATCAGGAGAACTTTTTGACTGAGTTACAGCCATTTTTTATTATTGTATTTATAGTTTAAAGGTCAGTTGGCCGTGGTGGCCATCTTGAATGAGTTTTACTCCAAAATTTAATAAAAGGTTTAGAGATGCTTCAAAAAGCAGCATTCTCTCATCGTTTAAAGGAAAAATGCATCAAAAAATCAGCTTTTGACTGTCAAACTGCTTTTAGTTATTAATATTAAAGCTGCTCGTTCTCTGGATAATAACTCCAACTTGCCTCAGGCACAAAGGAAAAGTTTGAACGTTGGGCTCTGGACGAGTTTTCACTTCAGGAGTCTTAAAGTGAGAATTGAGACTAAACGTAATGTGAGAGTGAGAGAGACAGATCTTTGATATCTGTGGGAAAACTGAATAAATTCTCACCACAGCAAATGTCTGCAGTCTTCAGCTGTGGGTGTATGTGTTTAAAAGAGTGTTTTTGCTCTTCTACGTCTGTCCAAAACAGTTTGAGTTTTAGAAAAATTGGCGAGAGGAAACTTTGACAAAGTGGATTGTTTTGACTCCTCCACATGTCTTCATGACCGAGAGGAGAAACGTTGTCTTTACGATGCATTTGAGTCAGTTTCTAGGATGACGAAGTAAAATACACGAGCTTTTTACATATTTTTATTAAACGTTTGTTTTAATTACCTTATTTTATGCAGTTTGTGACAACTTAAACATTATACATAATTCTATCAGTAGCTATTTGTCGCTGTTTGTCATCATTCTTTGTTTGTAACCAGGTCTCTCTTGTAAATGAGCCCTCGAGGCTCATTGGGATTAACCTGCCTAAATAAAGGTTGAATGAATTTATTGAAAATGTCCAAAGACGTTTGTAATCTATAAATTTCCAGGCAGGAATTCTATAAAGATATAAAAATTGTATAATTTCGAGTTTTAACCAACTTATTTATTTCCCTGCAGTAATGTTGCCATTTTCATTGTATTTGATTGTTTTTACTGTTAGCAAAATATCTAGTTTTTTAATTAAATGAAAACAACCTGATACAAGATGGACGCCACAGCTCAATAGTAGTCAATATGAGAATGGCTTCAACTTCATCCACTTTACAGATATTGTACTATGGCAGTGCTAGTAGCTGAGATTGATATCCATCACGTACCCTGAGCACAAACTGCTAACGAAACATCTATTTTTTAATAACTTTGGCATGCAAAGCAAAAAAGTGGCAAAAGCTAACGCAAAGAAGCAAGCCTAGCAAAATGTAACCAAAGGTGAGAGTAGCAAAAAGTTGTCAAAGGTTAACTAGAGGTGGCCAACAAGAAGTGGAAAAAGGTTAGCCAAAAGCGACAGTGGCAAAAAACTAGAAAAAGATGACTCAAGCTCAGTGAAAAGAAGCAAAAGATTAATGGAAAAAGTAACAAAAGGTCTGCCAGACGTCACAAAATGCTAGCAAAATGACAAAACACAAACCAAGAGCTAAAATGACAAAAAGCTGACAAAAATTTGTTCAAGGTCAGCCAATAGTGGCAAAAGGCTAGCAAGAAGTGGCAAAAGGCTAGCAAGAAGTAGTAACAGGCTAGCAAGAAGTGGCAAAAGGCTAGCAAGAAGTGGTAAAAGGCTAGCAAGAAGTGGTAAAAGGCTAGCAAGAAGTGGTAAAAGGCTAGCAAGAAGTGGTAAAAGGCTAGCAAGAAGTGGTAAAAGGCTAGCAAGAAGTGGTAAAAGGCTAATGGAAAGCGACAAAAAGTGGCAAAATGGTAGTCACAAGTGAAAAGTGGCAATAGGCTTGTAAAAACAATGTAGAAAAAGATTGGCTGATAGACTAAAGCAGCAAAAGGCAAGCCAAATGTGGCAAAAGGCTAATTAAAAAAAGGGCTAACTAAAAGATGCGCTAACTAAACATAGCGAAAGGCTAACTAAAAGTAAAAATTATCATAAGGAGACAAAAATCTAAAACAATTCTAAGGATTTGAAGATATTTGAATGTATTTTTGTAATAAAGATAATCAAAGTCAAAGTCAATTGTCAGAACTGCAATATGTACAGGACATACACAGCTCAATAGTAGTCAATATGAGAATGGCTTCAACTTCATCCACTTTACAGATATTGTACTATGGCAGTGCTAGTAGCTGAGATTGATATCCATCACGTACCCTGAGCACAAACTGCTAACGTAACATCTATTTTTTAATAACTTTGGCATGCAAAGCAAAAAAGTGGCAAAAGCTAACGCAAAGAAGCAAGCCTAGCAAAATGTAACCAAAGGTGAGAGTAGCAAAAAGTTGTCAAAGGTTAACTAGAGGTGGCCAACAAAAAGTGGAAAAAGGTTAGCCAAAAGCGACAGTGGCAAAAAACTAGAAAAAGATGACTCAAGCTCAGTGAAAAGAAGCAAAAGATTAATGGAAAAAAGTAACAAAAGGTCTGCCAGACGTCACAAAATGCTACCAAAATGACAAAACACAAACCAAGAGCTAAAATGACAAAAAGCTGACAAAAATTTGTTCAAGGTCAGCCAATAGTGGCAAAAGGCTAGCAAGAAGTGGCAAAAGGCTAGCAAGAAGTAGTAACAGGCTAGCAAGAAGTGGCAAAAGGCTAGCAAGAAGTGGCCAAAGACTAGCAAGAAGTAGTAAAAGGCTAGCAAGAAGTGGCAAAAGGCTAGCAAGAAGTGGTAAAAGGCTAGCAAGAAGTGGCAAAAGGCTAGCAAGAAGTGGCAAAAGGCTAGCAAGAAGTGGTAAAAGGCTAGCAAGAAGTGGTAAAAGGCTAGCAAGAAGTGGTAAAAGGCTAGCAAGAAGTGGTAAAAGGCTAGCAAGAAGTGGTAAAAGGCTAGCAAGAAGTGGCAAAAGGCTAGCAAGAAGTGGTAAAAGGCTAGCAAGAAGTGGTAAAAGGCTAGCAAGAAGTGGTAAAAGGCTAGCAAGAAGTGGTAAAAGGCTAGCAAGAAGTGGTAAAAGGCTAGCAAGAAGTGGTAAAAGGCTAATGGAAAGCGACAAAAAGTGGCAAAATGGTAGTCACAAGTGAAAAGTGGCAATAGGCTTGTAAAAACAATGTAGAAAAAGATTGGCTGATAGACTAAAGCAGCAAAAGGCAAGCCAAATGTGGCAAAAGGCTAATTAAAAGTAGCAAAGGGCTAACTAAAAGATAGATGCGCTAACTAAACATAGCGAAAGGCTAACTAAAAGTAAAAATTATCATAAGGAGACAAAAATCTAAAACAATTCTAAGGATTTGAAGATATTTGAATGTATTTTTGTAATAAAGATAATCAAAGTCAAAGTCAATTGTCAGAACTGCAATATGTACAGGACATACACAGGATTGAAATTGCGTTTCTCTCAGTCCCTCGATGCAACAGTAACCATTTAAACACTAAAACACTGAAACATTTAATAAACATAAGCATAAAATAGTAAAAGTGTAACACTGTCCTGAGTTTTTGCATAGTAGTATAAAAGTATGAAAATTTACACCAACACTAAAACTAAAACACTAAACATTTAATGAACATAAGCATAAAATGAAATAATAAAAGTGTAATACTGTCCTGAGTTTTTGCATAGTAGTATAAAAAATATAAAAAGTATATCTATAAAATAAACTGAAGGTTCTAGCATTGACATTTGCAAAGAGTGGCAAAGCAGCATATGAGTTAATGTACACAGTATATGTATGAGGTAGTTGATGTTGGTATAGAGGCAAAAGTGGCATATGCAGTAAGGCACATTGGGCATCCTTAAATAAGGCTGGTCAGAGAATACTGTATATGTATCAGCAGTGGTGTAGATATAAAAGTAGTGTAAATGTAAACAGTAGTAATAAATGTAAGCAGTAGTAATAAATGTAAACAGTATTAATAAATGTAAACATTGAATGTAACCAGTAGTATGACTATAGGCAGTGATGTAATACAAACATTAGTGCAAATATGAGAAGTAGTGCAAACTGAATGAGCACATGACCGAGAGTGGTCTGCAATAATGGTTATCAAAGTTAACTATTTTATAAAATATAAAAGTTAGAAAATACACGTCACAGCATTCATCTCCTGAATGAGCTGAACTTTTAGATATATTATGAACAGCTAAAATTCCACAAAGTATGCAGTTTGATTTCAAACCACGCACAAAAAATACAAGAACAAAGTGAGAAAGCTGAATTAATTCACACTATTATTATTATTATTATTAATATTATTGTTGTTATTATTTTAATATAAATGTAAATTCTTGAGCAACTCCCTCTCTGGATCCTCCATCTTGCTCTTCACACATCACCAGCAGTCCTGCAGCCTCAGCGTTGATGATGTAATTATTTCCCAGCGGCACCTGGGAGCCGCGGCCGCCATTTGGAGGCATCACTCACAGCCAAATATGCAGATGTTTCTAATTGCTTTCCATTACCAAGAATAACAGCTGTTTATATCTATCAGCAAATAATTCACAAGAGTTGCAGACTGTTAGGATAACATATCCCACCTGGTCACCGTCACCAGTTGTCAGCAGCCGAGCGCCGAGCCCGCCAGGCTTCTTGTTCACAAATCCCTCGATGAGCTCTGACTCGGAGTCACCTTCAGCCATCTTGATTCTGTTGCTTTCAACACCAGCTGATTTGTATTTGATCATTTTATTTATGATCTGCAATGTTTTTATGTCTTTTGTGTTGTACTTCATTGTGTGTGTTGCCTGTTGTTTGTTTGTTTGTTTGTTTGTTTGTTTGTTTGTTTGTTTGTTTGTTTGTTCAGCACTTTGGTTTGGACTTGTTCCTGTTTAAAGTGCTTTATAAATAAAATGGTATGGTATGGTATGGTATTAATAGCCACTTTTACCTATTACATGACATAACAGCAGGCCAAACTGCTCGAGTGCCATCTAGCGGTTGAAAATGGTAGTGTTCAATATTGTCAGCCAGAATGAATGAAAACTGTCATATCTCAGCCAAAAACTGGTTTATAAATATGGGGGGGAGTAACTTCGGCGTATAAGTCACAGGTTAAGTAAATTATGCAAAAAGCAGCGACTTATAGACAGAAAAATATGATAATCTGATGCAGTTCATGATTTTTTTTTTGTTATATTTGATTTTATAGTTTGCATTAATTTCTTTTTTTAAACCACAAGTACTTAAAGTACATTATATTTAAATATTAAAAAAAGAAGTCAAGCAACAAATTTGTTCAAAAATATATTTAAAAAAGTTTTTTTTTTAAATAATATTATAATGCAAATTAACCCTCCTACGGTGTTAGGGTCCGTAGTGACCCGTTTTAAATTTTAAATCATGATACTGTCTTTAAAAAAAAAAAATTTTGCATCAAGGCTTTTTGACTTTGTCTGGAACCTTTATTTAAATAAAAAAAAAATTTTTATTTAAATTTAATCTTTATTTTTTATTAAAAACACGCACTTGCCGCGCTGGGGTCATTTGTGACCCAGTTATGGTATAAGACTATCAATGATACTGTCTTTTAAATTTTTTTTTTGCATCAAGGCTTTTTGACTTTGTCTAGGAACCTTTATTTAAATTTAAAAAATTTATTTTATTTTATTTAAATTTATTTTTTATTTTTTATAAAACAACACGCACTTGCCGCGCTGGGGTCATTTGTGACCCAGTTATGGTATAAGACTATCAACCAATAATCAGTGTCAAAACTGAAATCATAAACACACTGTGACCTCACTAACTTTGTCATACATATGTTATTTTAGAGATGTGTTCTAATACTTCTTAAAAAATAATTTTTTTAGGGCATTTTTTGGCTGATTTAAGACGGGTCACAACTGACCCGTTAACATCATAAGTGCGTACGGGATCTCGACCCGCTAGGAAGGTTAAAGCAACGCTTTCCTTCTGGTGCAGCACTTTAGTTGCTGTTGGACCAAAATTCAAACCTTTTCTGTAACAACTTTTAAAATCAAAATTTAAATCTGGGTTCTTGAAACAGACTGACACACTGAAGCCGGCAATTTATAAAAACAAACATTAAAATCTAACATGATCTGGATTTAAAGAGCCTTCAGAGGTGAACGTAAAGTAGACGAGTCCACATCGACTTCACCTGTTTTTTTATTCTTGAGTTTATCGTCCGACAGAGCAAACTGTGACCACAGGGCTGTTTTATCTCTACACTGATGATTTAGTCGCACGCTGCTTTAAATATTATTGGTTTTTCCTCCTCGTGGATCTCTCTTCATGGGGCATCGAGCTTAATTTAGTCTTTGAGTGAAATGGAGGGAGCTCATCGCTCTTTCTGGTAAGTGAAGGAACTTTAAACTCAGTATGGCTTTTTATGTTTCAGATGAACTATTTTGAATTTTAACACGTAATCCTTCAGGTTTTAGTACTCTGTTTTCAATGGGATGTTTCAGGATTGCCTCTTTAATGCGTACCTGCAAAACATCTACGGTGATGTTTTTCTGCATTGGGAGCTCTGGATGATGCTGTTAGATGAAGTTCAGTGGAGCAGACCGAGACAGTAGTTGTAATGTTCAAGTTGTCATTGCATCAATAAACCACACACTCTGACTGAAGATGTTTTAGAAATGGTTCATCTGACTCGTGCACACATTTGTTCCACCTTGGCTTCAACTTGTCATGTGCACAGCTTCTTATTCTGCAGGAACCACCTCAACGAGTCAGTTGAGGTGGTTTTTGATGCGAAGGAGCTTCGAGATAACGGAGCTCCTCGATTGATCTCTTAAGGCTGAGCCCGGCCACTAGGGCTTTAACAGACTACTCGAGTAATCTACACATCGATTCCTAGGACATCTGTCGAGTTTTTAAATTTCACGTCGAGTATTCGTAGTGACGTCATTACGTCGCAGTTACGTCATTGCGTCACGTGTCATGTGATCCGCACCGAGCGTGGGCTAGCTAGTAGAAGTGTGCTGGTGAAGATTCTCAGTCGTCCAGGACATGATAAATTCAAAAACGTTCAATACAGTTGTTTTTCTATTGAACGTTTTTTAATTCACTAGTAGAAGCTACAAACTGGATTCCTCCATGCGGTCGGATGGTGTGCATGCGAACCGGTGTTACATCATATTCTGTGACCACCGTATATTGTGACCGTAGGGGGCGGTGTTGCATGCACTGTTGCAGGTCACAGAATATGGTGTAACACAGGGTCCAATTGACCGAACCAGAACCAGCTTCCTCTGACATTGTTTCACAAACAAAAAGCAAAAAAATATTAATCTATAAACCTATAAAAAAAATCTATAAACATACTAATTTCTAAAACTAAACCTAATGTGCAGCACCGCGGGAGGTGGTGCGG
>JBBPBX010002798.1:66459-77514 GCA_038048925.1 Garcialebias charrua | reverse complement strand
CATTCTTCCTATAAATGTTTCTGTGCTTTTTGATGTCAAATGTTAAGGACGCAGCATGAAGGATAATTCTTGAGGGCAGACGTACAGTCAAATTGTAGCACAAGCTGTCAATCAAAACATGCTTCATCTCTATTCATCAATGACTATGATTTCTTGACAGGACATATGGTACGCTCAAGGACGGTATCACCGGCCAGCCACTGGATTCCTGGAGGAAAGACTGCGTAACGTGAGGAAGAGGCTGAGATCAACCAGAAGGTCATTGAGCATGGCACAGACATCGCCTCAAACGCAACATGATGGTGCTCCTGCTAATCTCATACCAGGTAAATATGAAACTTTAAAAAATAATTGAAGAATTGTTTTTATTGTAGACTGACAACATTCGTATTTTTTACAGAATGTGAAATATCAGATGAACGTGCATTAAGTCTTAAAGAATGGTTGAGAAACAACGCTCAGCCTTACAGCCAGGTAGAGAGCTATATGCACGAAACGGCAATCTACAGGGCCAAGTGCATTAGGGACAACAGTTGGACCATTGATGAGATCCTCCGGGAGTACCCTCACCTTATGACCAAAGGCATGGTACGTTTAGGAAAATGGCATATGATGATGATTCATTGTTTGGAAAGTGTTATTAGTGTACTACTGTCAGGGTTTACTCCAGAGGCAGGTAAGAACCCAATTGTGCAAGCAGGGACTCAGACTCAGAAAATATAAAGAAACACTTTAATGGTGAATAAACAAAATCAAAGAGCTGCGTGGCAGCAAAACTTACATAGACCTGGGAGGGACGTGACATGGAAGACCTAACGACGACGCGACAAAAACAGACTGGCAGACAGAGTATATATACACAGACAGGGCAAGAGACACAGGTGGAAATAATAGACTGATTGGAGTAACACTAGGGAAGCCATCCTGGAGCCAGGGAACTACCTAAAACCTGTAACATAAATAGACTATGACATGAACAACTAAACTGGAGCAGGGAACCTGAATAAACTAAAACATGTAAATCTACAACAAAAACTGGAGCAAGGGAAACTAAATAAAACTAGCAGATGACTGACAAGTAACTAAGCTGAGTACAAACAAAAGGTGCCCACTAGATGGCGCCATATCCTCACAACTACATTGAAATGGTTTTCTTAAATGTGTTTTCCATTTTTTCTATAGATTGCACAGGACTTTCTTCTCTTGCATGGGGGTGCTGCACCAAAGTTGTTTGAAAACTGGATACCCTTTTATGCTAAGAAGATCCTACACCTGGCAAGACAGGATGGGAAGCTGGCATTGCCCCTGGATGGTTTAACAACAGGTAATATTCTTGTTTATAAACCTAAACCTTGCAAATGTCAATGTTGGCTTGTGTTAATGTAAGGTTTCCCATTGAAGCCAGTATCCTTCACTAGGCTATGCATGTGTTTTTATTATGAAAATTTAAACATAAATGGTTTGGTTTGATTTAGGACAGATGGGGTTACCTCCCCTGTTTTCCACCATTTGAATCAGACTCCTACTGGCCAGGTCTTGTTCCACGCCAAGCCTGGTCTCTCTTCTTCTATTCTGATAAGATTTGAGCTTAAAGTAGTTTCTAAAGGCGGTCAGCTGACAGTTCAAATCACGGCAAGCGCACACTGTGGTAACGGTGTCTTTGTGGCTCTGGCACATGCACATCACTTTGACAGATTCTTCTGGGTTCTTCCTCTGCTTCTCAGGTAATGTCCCCCAGTGGACACACTCTTCCTCTGAGAGCCCTGCTTAAACATCTCTGCCAGCTTCTAGCTCACTAATAGTGGGATAAATTAAACTGCAATTTAACCATCTGCAGAGTGGGAATTGGCTGCATACAGCAGCACATGTTTTACGTTGGATACTAAATAGAATCACAGGAATACCATTCCACACCATATTAATTAGGGCTAGGTATCATAGCCAATTCTAAATTCAGTTTTCAATCACAAGGTTCTGAATCGATTAATCACAATTTGATTCAATTTGAATTCTGCTCTTAAATAATGAAAACGATTCAACTTTGTTGTAAAATGCAATATCACTTTATTTTTTTCTCATCACCATAAACAACAGGTTTTCAGAGCAAATTCGTAAATTAAACAGTTTAATCTTGAAACAACACTGTCACAAGTTTCAAAGGTTTTAAATTACAAAGGAATTGCTGGTAACAATGTTGTTGGATGCATTAATTTTTAAGAAATTAATAATCTTCTTGAAAAATAGGAAGTGAATGAGGTTTCAGGAGCAGAGGTGTGTTAAGAAAAGTATACAACTTACTATACCTTAGTAAAACAAATAATAAAACTAAAACATTTTGTTAGAATGTCGTCTTTCACACATTTATACAGGCCTGGGAGAAGTGTTTCAGTCAGATACCATTTTTTGGTTCAAGCGCCACACCAAATCTTTGCAAACAAAATTCGCCATGTTCTTTGTTATCTTTAAGCAATCCAGGAGTGACACAATACAGAAATGCACACACAAAAAGCAATGTGGAACAATTGGTCTCATGTCCTGTGAATAGATTTTCCAAAATTTAAATGAAATCAATCCAAGATCAATTAAATCAATTTCTTGTTTTTTTTTAACCCAGCCCTTACTGTATACTGATACCTGTGTCTTCTTCATACAGATGCTGTTGGGGAAATTGCTCTGAGGCAGCTGCCAGCCTTGCTTCCTCCAACCGCTTACAAAGTTCGTGGCCGTGGTGCAAAAATGGTTCGCCACACCGTTAAAGAATGCAGCTTGGCCTTCATCGATCATAAGCCTGTAAGTCCTACAGTACATCTACTGTAATTGGAAACTTTTTAAATTTTATTAATGGATTGGGCTTCTTGGTCAGGATTCTTGGGCTTAACTATTTTAATATGCAATAAAAGGTAGACTATTCATGTTTATTTTTTTGAATTTTGAGATGATCTGAATCTTTTCCAATTTGTGAACCTAACCTTGATCTGAAAACTATCATTTTGTCCTTTCTTACACTCATTTACTCTTATGCATTCTTTCTCTTTTTTTAGCCTGGAACAAATATGGTGGAGTACCTCCATGAGGCTATGGCATCCAGACCTTACCCCTACGTTCTGACACTGGGAAATGACGATCAGCATACAACTCAGACCTTTGTCATCACTGCTGGACAGGCTATCGAGCACGACACTCTGCTTCAGGCCATCGATGTCTGCTTCAAGGCCTTCTTTATCTTGGACATTAAATACCCAAAGCAATGTGAACAAGTGTGGGAATTTCTGCAGTGTGTGGTCTATGAAATGCCAGGAGGGGAGTCCAAACTGGTAAAGTATCTTAAAACTAGAATACTTGCATGCCAAGAGAACTAAGAACCTCAAGGACAATTTGACATTAGACCTGTTAAATGTTGTCAGTTGTTAAGTGTTACATTACTGTTTTAATTTCAATAATTCGAACTTTTTCAATAATTGTTTGTTGACATCAAGTTGTAATAAATTACAAGGCAGCACCTTGTAAAAATCCCAGTATTGTTTACGTGTTTATTGCATCATGTGCTTTGCATGCACTAGGATTATGTTAGAGATTTGCTCCTGAACTAAGTAGAGAAATGTGTAGTCTAGCAATTTACTTCATGAAAAATTGTACTGTGTTATAACTAATCTGTCATTTCGGTTAATTTGACCAAGCATTTGGATAGTTAACTGAACAAATATGGTAAAATAACACAGAATTTTAATTAGTTTCACTTAACAAACAATGTAGTTGAAACAACCCTGAATTTAATTAATTTGACACAGTATATGAGTAGATTAAATAACAAATAATATAGTTGAATCAACCCAGAATTTTAATTAATTTGACCCAGTATATGGGTAGATTAAATAACAAATAATGTAGTTGAAACAACCCAGAATTTTAATTAATTTGACCCAGTATATGGGTAGATTAAATAACAAATAATGTAGTTGAAACAACCCAGAATTTTAATTAATTTGACCCAGTATATGGGTAGATTAAATAACAAATAATGTAGTTGAAACAACCCAGAATTTTAATTAATTTGACCCAGCATATGGGTAGAATATATAACATATATGTGTGGTTGAAACAACCCAGAATTTTAATTAATTTGACCCAGCATATGGGTAGAATATATAACACATATGTGTGGTTGAAACAACCCAGAATTTTAATTAATTTGACCCAGCATATGGGTAGAATATATAACACATATGTGTGGTTGAAACAACCCAGAATTTTAATTAATTTGACCCAGCATATGGGTAGAATATATAACACATATGTGTGGTTGAAACAACCCAGAATTTTAATTAATTTGACCCAGCATATGGGTAGAATATATAACACATATGTGTGGTTGAAACTGCCCAAATTTGCAGTTAATTTGACCCAGCATTTAGGTTGAATATTTTAACTCAACCGTTGGGTTATAATGGTTCAACCCAACATGCTGGGTCAAATTAACTACTGCTGGGCTGGTCCTATAATAACCCAGCAGCTGGGTTTAATATAACCCATATTGGGTTATTTTTAACCCAACCTTTTTTAGTGTGTGAACACATGGTCATTTTAACTAACTGCAGATGACTGCACAACACTAGCCTGGTTTAAACCAGACCCTTGTCCTTCACTTCGCTTTGGACTAGGGTCTGGCATCTCTGCCATAGACAACGATTTCTCCTGGAGATTTTTGAATGGACCAATCAGAGAACAGGAGGCAGAGTTTTGTTAGTTTAGTCTGGTGAGGTCCAGGCTATTCAGATAAATTGCTCAGAAACCACTCGGTGGATATTTTTTCTGCCACCAGTGTGTAATTATATGTCTTTAATTTACTGACTGTTGGCCTAGATGAAACATTTGAGATAAAATTCGATTTTTTATCATTTATTTTCGTAGCGCACCCGAGGCTGTTTGGAAAATATCAAACCGAAACTATTTAATATCCAGCAGATTTGACCATTTCGTGAATTGATTTAGGAACTGTTAAGCTCAGGAACACTTCTGATATAACGTCAGCGGTGAAATATATTTTTTCTCAGCAGAGAAATAATAGTTTTTTACCTTGTTTTGATGAAAATTCGTTCGTGGCGGCAGCCATTTTGAATGACGACGTCAGTCGACATCGTTCAAAACTCCGCCTTCTGCTCTCTGATTGCTCAGGAACACTTCTGATATAACGTCAGCTATGAAATATATTTTTTCTCAGCAGAGAAATAATAGTTTTTTACCTTGTTTTATTGAAAATTCCTTCGTGGCGGCAGCCATTTTGAATGACGACGTCAGTCGACGTCGTTCAAAACTCCGCCTTCTGCTCTCTGATTGGTCCGAACAAAAATCTACCGGAGAAATCCTTGTGGGTGGGTGCAGTCCCAGACTGTGCAGTGAAGGGAAATGAGAATTGAGCGGAGCTGTGCAGGAAGGCGAGGGCCAGGCTAGCACAACACAGGCAGCGGAGCGATTTGAAGAGCTTTTTGCCACTCACACAGTTGCTTCCTGCCTTCCAAAAACTGTAAAATAAGCAAGCTCTTTTTGGATGACAAGGTTATGACCTCGGAGAGTTCAACTTCAATGAGAGATATTTTGCATCTAATGCTGCTTTCAATCAGCCACTCTTTGTAAAGTGATATGGTTTTCATTAGTAAGCATCTGCCCAGTCTCGTGAACACCGGCTGAGATGTAGGGAAGCAGTCATCTATCAATATGCAGTGTGCATAATAAGCTATTTGAAATAAAGGCACAACTAATATTAAACATTTAAATGGCAGTACGATCTGTCAGATACCAAACAAACAAGGCAGAATGATGTATTCACCTGTGTGGGGGATGTCAGCCTGACTTGGGTCACCCATTGCTGCTGAGTGGTAGTGTCAACAGCCTTGATCAGCAAAGGCGACGCAGGGAGTGAAGAGGCTTGAAGAGTCCTTGCAGCATGAATTACTCCATCGGCCTCTATCCGAAAGTCGGATGGATTACTGCATTCAAACCGCACCAGACCACCTCGAGAACAGCTGATAAACTTCACTGTAAGAGAAAGAAGCACAAAGATTACTGAGTAAAATCAGACAGAAAGGCCCACAAAGGTGTTCTGGTTCTCTTTCTCGCTTATACATTATTCACTTCAAGCTGTTGCCCAAAGGTATCGCTCAAAACAGGTGCAGTGGAGGAGAAAGGAAGGAGAGCAAACGTAAGGGGGAAAAAAAAGTGATCCTTGCGGACTATTAGAGAAAAGAATACAATATACTGAAGTCCACTACACGAAATGTTTTGAAGTATTACTTAAAAAAGATACACAGAATGCTTAGAGGTGCCGAATGCTGGAAATGTCTGGTTTGATTTTCAGCAAAGACCCCGCTGCATGCTAGCTTTGTTCCTCATGACATACCAGGATGCCTTGCGAGGATGACTGTGATCTTTGCTTCTTGAGAGACAGATCTGAGCGTGATGTTTATTTTATAAGCAAGAACATATGCAGAAATCTAAAACTCAACAGCCTACATTCCAGACAGGTGCCTCATCGGGGCTCGAGTCTCACAGGTGTATAGGTGGCAGGGGTACGACATCTCACGTTACAACTGAGTGACAGTACAGTACAGCCCGTGTACCTCCTGCATGTACAGAAAAATAAACACATACCAAACCTCCCTGTGTGAGAAAATATATCCCTATAAGCTTCCCTATTCTTTATAGTATGTAAAGATCACAGTGTTTCATACATCATTCGTATGAAGGCTCCACTGAAGCGACCATGAATTATTTAAGCAGATGTGGAACTACTTAACAAAAAAAGCCTGGAAGGTGGGTGCCTAATCTTCCTTTGTGCTGCTACCTTGGGGATCTTACTGATGTCTACAGAGCATCATCTGCACTTGGAGAAAAATCTAGTTCCCATGGGCCTGAAGAAAGGATGCAGTAGACTAGCTCGGGGTGTGAAGAAAACCACAAGTACACCACATCCTAAGAGTACTACATTTCTGAATGGGAAAACAGGTGAATTTAAAACATGTCTTGCATATCTGCAAACTACACTTCCTTTATTAATATCATTTCACTCCAGAACTGGCAGCAAAATGATGCCAAACAGTACACAAGATGAATGATAAATATGAGAAAGCTAAATATTTTAAATAAACCTAGAACTGGGCATCTTTCTCCTGGAATACATTTTATATTGACCATCCGTCTTCTCGTCTACTTTTGTTCAATCACCCTTGACCAATTAGACTTTTCTTTGAACCTGGCAAAGCTGACATCATATAAATGACTCCCTCTTTCTTACGGTTTGCTTTAAAGCAAGGTGCATGTATGCTCAAAGCCCTGAGGCAATCACCAGCCATCTCAAGTCAGCAGCAGATACTCTCAGACTGAGGTGGAATACAGAGTAAGGGACTGTCAAAATAACTCACAATGCAGCAGAAGACTGTCAATACATTTAAGAAGCTTCACAATGTTCAAGGTGGGTATAGTCTCAGCCTGACAATTCTGACTGAAATGTTGAAAAAGGAAAAAAAAAATGTATGAGCTTATTATCCAAACAGAAGTGGATCTGATTTGTATGAAGAAAATAATGCATTTAGACATTTGACAATAATTATAAGTAAAGGAAAACTGAAACATTAACATTTTTAGGATGAAAAAGACAAATGGCATGTTGTCTTTGCTTCAAAAAATTCTATTTAAATGCTTTTTTTTATTTTGGCCCTTGTGACCATATTTTCTGACTAAGATTTATAATGTATTCATCACCAGCCTTCCTCTGTAAATTGTTTTAGGCCAAGCCTCCTCTAGTGGTGAGCTCCTGCTCTTTACTATTGTCTGAAATGCCTCCTCTGAGAGGCTCTTCAACAGTCAGGCCCCACTGCAATCACTACACCAGCTCCAAGCAGGCACAGCAATTTTCAATGATAATGTATGGGAATTTCCTGCATGTGTCCATTTATTTCTTTGACATACTCTGGTGGTTTATGAAACCACAATAATGCAAAATGTGACATCGCTACAATTTATCTGTCTAGATGGATGGGTTCCCCAAGGTGCAGGGCTAAAAGAGATCTTGGTTGCCACACCCTATCACATATGTCATCATGGGGACAGCGATAAGGGCTTGAACTGGACAGAAATGCCGATGCAGCACAGAAGGGAATTGGGGGTTGGGGTTAAAAAGAGGGAGCAGGAGGGGAAAACCGGCATGTCAGCAAAAAGGCCTGTCCAGCTAAAGCCCTGATCCGGGGCCCAGAATTACCTCCGATTCAATGATTCCATTCACAGCTTCGATGCACCCCCTCTCTCTCGCTGGACTACACAAAACCCCCTCTAACCTCTCCATAGAAAAAGAGTGCCTTTCTATTGTCTGATCATCACGTGATAACTCTCAGTCAGACAGACACAAATAGTTAGAAAACAAAGGGTTGAGGCAGAGACACATTTAATTTGGAGCACCGAATGCCGACCCCTTGACTCCACGGAGGCAAAGAAAATGTTCCACAATCTCATCTTTAATGCAGCCTGCCAACTACATTTGCTGCAAGCGAGCAGACTGAACTCCCTCTAATGTGCTGTTAATGTGACAAGACTGAAACCTTTTTTTGTGAGATCATCCTGATATGCCATCATTTATTCTGGGAAGTGAGGTCACTGACAGTTGAGAAATACTCAGCATAGGTGTTTCATCAGTAGCTGCAGATAAATGCGTAGCCGTGCAAATACCCAATGCCAATCTCCAAACCCAACCCTGGCAAATGGTTTAACACCTCAGAGCAAATGTATTTTCACAAATTAATGTGTCCAGGTTTAGTACAGTAGCCTGCACTTGGCAGTGCTACAATGCAACATGAAGCAAAGGCTCAGACTGAATGTACTGTATCAGACATCCATGCCAGCACTGCTGTTTATTAGATCCTGCTGAGCCCCAACAAAGCTTGCACTCTGGTACCTTATTTCAAACTGGTGTGATATGAAATTCTAATCCAGGCTGAAGTTGGTGAGAACACATTACTGTATGGCCAGAATTCTCCAACAGTCCACAAACATTTAGTGCAACCAAAATATCCCTAACAGCATATTCAGTAATTGTCCCATTTATTGCATGAACAGCTAAAAGCACACTGTACTAATGGAACACAAAGTAAGATCACTGCTTGCTTTGCATAATTGCTCATGCACATTTTTTTTTTAAGCATAGTGGTGTTTTTAAAAGGTCATCATTATGGAAGCATATTTCACATGGCTTGTAAATAAGGCCATTGTGCAACGTATACACCCTTTTCCCTCTTAATTACAAACATTCTCATATAAATAATGAACAACTAAAGCACCCTGATGCATGCTCAATAATCCAGGTAGAAAAATCTAAAAAAGCTAAGTCTGGTCCTCTGGACATTAAAAAAAAAAAGAAGAAGCTTTGTTTTGTTTTGTTTTTTGAATGTCCAGAGGACCAGACTTAGCTTTTTTAAACAAGTAAAGCAGTTTCTATTAAGTGTTCTGATAAATATAATGCTTTACCGTGGTTCAAATTTATTTAAAGAAATGGCATTATTAACCCATTTGACTACAATACCTGAAACAATAGGATCACTTAAGGCACTTGAGACTAAATGCCTTTTATAAATCCAAGATAAAAATCATTTTATTTTAATGTCTTTTATGCAATACTGCAGAAACGCTAAACACAAGTGGCACAAATCTGGATATGATGATACCTCATTTTGCCAGAATATGCCCTTGAAGGCCTGTTACTAGCATTATTTGCAGTACGTTATATGTAAAGGCTGTGGTTAAAAAAAGGTTTACTATTTATAATTTGTTCAGTGTTTTTAAGCCATTTAAAAAAGAAATAGCATCAGAGCATGAACACATGCAATAAGCAGCTGGCTTAAATTACAAGGCTGATTGCAATGACCAATCCCCTAGTGCTTGCTTTTCATCTTAAAACTAAAGAATCATGAAGAGGCCCTTAAAATGTATTGATACCACAATATCTTATCAAAAAACACCCACATTAGCATACACATCCTGAGGAACACTGGAACTATAAACATCTAAAGGAGCTATATTTTTTCATGCATTGCCAGTTTTAAAAGCAGATTTGTATGCTTTCTTAATCCAGCAAACTGGCTTCAGGAAATGAAACATCTATTTATTTTTATTGTTTGTTTTCTATTTTGGTTAGTTTCTTAATCACATTTATTTATTTGTTTTCTTGGAGTACAATAATCTCATTTTACAAATACAGTACCGATACTTCAAAAAAAAAAAAAAAAATTTTGTTTTTTGAGAGAGAAAACTTTTGCTTGGTCACGTTCGAAACAAAAGTGAACTTTGGCCTTCTTCTTTGGCTTCCCCATGCATCAACTGTAAGTTTGTTAGATACCACTTTGCTTGGTCAAAGTAAAAGGCTAGCCAAATTCAGCTGAACACTGATTGTCCAAAACTGGTATTTGCCAAGTTTGTTTTATTACAGTTGCCAAAATACCTATCCATCTATATTCTTTACCTTGCTTTTCTATCCAGGGTTGTGAGGAGCTGGTGCCCATCTCCAGCAGTCACTGGGTGACAGGCAGGGTACACCATGAACAGGTTGGTTACATGGGAAAAAGAGAAAATTATTCACACTGTCACTCACATCTAGTGACAATTTAGAGTATCCGGTTAACCTATGGGTAGCACGGTGGCGCAACTGGTAGAGCTGCTGCATCTCAGCGAGCAGGTCCCTGGTTCAAATCTCGGTCCAGGGGCCTTTCTGGGTGGAGTTTGCATGTTCTCACCGTGCATGCGTGGGTTTTCTCCGGGTACTCCGGTTTCCTCCCAGAGACCAAAAACATGCATGTTAGACTGATTGGTAACCCTAAATTGTCCCTAGGTGTGAGTGAGAGAGTGAATGGTTGTCTGTTTCTATGTGGCCCTGTGATGGACTTGCGAACCGTCCAGGGAGTACCCCGCCCCTCGCACAGTGATTCCTGGACATGGGCACCGGCGACCCCCGTGACCCAAAATGGAAGCGGGTAAAGATAATGGATGGATGGATGGATGGATGGACGGTTAACCTAT
>JBBPBX010002798.1:7435-62968 GCA_038048925.1 Garcialebias charrua | reverse complement strand
AAAGCTTTTGGAAAAGCATAGAAACATGAAAAGTTAAAAGTAAAAATGGGATACTTGGACAAGAGTAAGTTTGTTTCACAATGTATCACGTTGTTTGTGTCTTTCTAAATAAAAACTATTTGAAATCACACGAATGCACCGAGTCAATAAGAGACGAGCAGAGACGACAAGGAAGCTTGAGAAGCTGTCTACTCCGTTTCACAGTTTGCACCACCTGCTTGTTTGTGCCACCACTGTCAATGTTAGTGTGACCCTGACTAACATTGGTTTCACTGAGAAGCGACAAAGAATTCCCACGAGTCCTCATGTTAAAAAGCCACAGTCTGGAAACATTTCTGCAGGCCGCCTTTCCAAGCAGAGACAGATTTGTACGTGGCCATGCTTGTGGTTTGGTGTTAAAGCTGCAGAAAAACTGAGGACAGATGTGTTTGGAGTCCCCCACCCTCCACTCCCCTTTCCCATTTTCCCTGTGATCGTTTATTCCCTTCCTTCCTCGTTCCAGTTTCCTTAATCTGGGAGTCATTGTGTCTGGGATAAAGCACAGCTGCACGGATCGCTCTCTAAACCCTCTTGGTTCAGCTGATTGCATCGAAGTATGAGGGTTCTCCTCTCATAGAGTCCACTTGCACAGCCTCACTCCACACATAGTAATACTCAACATAATGCATGTGAGATGAGTCACTTCTCATGTTGGGCCAACGCCAACATTGATTGTTCACACCTGATGTCAGTTGGAGCAAACGGCAGTTTGCACAGTTTATACTTTTTTACATGAATATTTTTGTTTATGTAAAATATATGGTCATTCTAAATCTTTTTGTTAGATTTCTATTTAGTTTGCTCTTCAGACTTTTTTTAAACAAAAATATTTTTTTTCCCCCTTCCTAGATTTAATTTTATTCACAATAAATTACAGAGAGGCAAGACTTGTATGCAGTGTGCCACAATTTGCTGTGTTGGATTGTGTTAAATTGCTACTGCTCTGAAGAAAAGAAAAAGGGGAAAATATCTATGCATATGAAAGTGAGCTGCTGTAATAGAATTTTTTTCTTACAAACTGATGCTGCATTGACCGTCAGAGGCTGAAACTCTAAACTGAAGACACAAAAAAAACGAATAAATGAAATGAAACGGCCACATAAATTATTAAAAATGCTGAATTGTGCACACAATTTAAGTAAAAGATAACACTTTTGTTCCATCAGATAAAAACGAAAATCAGTTGTAGCAACAAACATTAAATTAATATTTGTATGTTTGTGGTTAACATTTAAAAAATGTCAGCTAAATTCAAAATTGACATGCAGATATCACTTTTGAGAACAAAATATAGACAAGCTGTTGTTCAAATAATAAACTTGCATCCTCTTTTTTTAAATTCACTTAACTTATCTGTCTGAGCACAAATTACATGTGGGGGAGGGGGTTGGAAAGGCCAAAACACCAAGATGCCCTTCAATTGCGGCTTGATATTTCCAAGAACCGACAAAGGAACCGATTAGCTCACTTGGCATATTAAGACTGCTTGTATTTTTATACAAATACTTGCATTTCTCTTAGTTTGCTTTCTTTGAGTGGTGCAGCACATAAACACGCTGTCACGTGTCTGAAAAGCTGTGTATGTGCTGATGCAAAATCTTCTGAGTGGAACATTGGACTTATCTTTAATCTTCCATCTGTGAAGTCTTTTTTCCTAAAGCATTGGATAATTGCATTTTCAAGCAGTTTGACACATATTGATTCAAATATAAAATTTCAAATGTACATTCTCGGTGAATTAGCAGCTGCCTTAATCCCTATCTTTTAAGAAAGCTTTGTGCTTTGATGAAGTTTTTTATTTTTATGTAGTTTCTTCTTTATTTTTTAACTAAGCAATGCAGTCATCCTTAGGTTGGTTAGTTTTGATCTTCTGAAGGCACACTAAAGAGACTGAAGTGCTTTAAGATGTGAGACATAGAAAAAGTGGAGAAAGAAATGGTTGGTACTTGTAGCTGTAATGGTTTTTGCATTTCTATGAATTATTTATTTTAACCTAAATTATGCACTTCATTTTTTTTCTGCTTTGGACATTTTTTGAGCCTTTTATTCGAAAACATTTTAATCTCTAAAATAAATTATAGTATTCTCTAAACAAAACCTTAGATGTTGGCACATTTGCAAAATTTACAGCATGACATCATGAGTAAAACAAAATTCTATATGTATTTTGTATGTGCGACTCAGTAAATCGTTTTTCTTTACTTTGAGAGAGAAACAAAGACGGCACAGATCTTACAGTACAGTCTTCTCCAGAGACGTCAGCCTCATCTTCCTTTTGTCTGCTGCTTTTGTTTCCTGGCCAAGCAAGATTCACATCCCTCCTTTTTGTTTTTCCCCATACCTTGACTTCTTACCAGTAAAAGCCAAAGATGCAGGGATTCCATCAACGTTGTTCTCTCAAAATCAGCATAAACTTGTGACTGCTACATATGTTGTTATGCTATTCAACATAAAAACATGTGTACATGCATGATATACATGCAGATTAAATGAAAAGAGGAAGAAATTAACAAAAATGGCAAAGTGTGTGTATGCACGAGCACGCCTGCGCACGCGTGTGTGCGTTTGCGTGTGGTTTGTAATTGGATGCGGTGGACTGTGTCAGTCTTTACCTGAGCTGCTAATTTGCATTCAGGTTTGATTGACAAGGAAGCTATGCAAAACAGGCACATCTTCATTTTGTATAAAGGCAGTACCAGTATATGCATCATTCATTCCTCATTAGCAGTTGCTTGTGCAGTAGTATTGAGTCATCAGAGCTAAAAATGTGGTTGCAATTTATTTTCCATAAACAAGTATTAATCACATTCAGCCATGGCCCATCTACTGCAGAGTTTGATTTTTTTTACTGATCTTAGACCTGTCAACAGTTAAAACTTAACTGGTAAATTACAGATATTTAAATTTTGTGCAAGTAAATCAGACGTATAACAAAATTATATCATGGAACATCATGGAATGATTCAACTGCTTAGTGAGAAATACACATTAATCTGTCACTATTTGTTTCTGTTATACCTGAAGCCTGGCAATGTTTCTTTTGTTACTTTTTTTTGTAAAAAAAATAAAATGAACCAAAAACAAAAGACAATCTGTTTAGAAATATCTTGATATTACAATCAGCACATGGATTGCCTGGTACAGTTTTATTTAAAGCCATTAGTCTTTGAAATAATTTTTAAGCTGTAATTGTCCATACAGCATTTTAAACTAATTAGGTTTGAGCCGAATGCTGTATGATGTTTGTAGTTGTAAGTGCAACCAATGGGTGAACATAGTGTCCTCAGGTTTTTTTGTTTGTTTGTTTGATCCATACCTTGCACGTGATCTCGCCAAACAAAATGCCAAGGTGATAATGGTTAAAACTTTGGCCTTCAAGGTAATGAAAGCTTAAAGTGTGTGTGACAGGATTTTGGAACTATGCATAAAGTGGCAGAGTAGCTACTCAGCTTTGATTTTTTTGTACACAGATGCTTCCAATAATTAATATATAAAAGTATTTTTTTAATAAAATAGTTCTCTTGATATCTAAAAAAGCTAAGTCTGGTCCTCTGGACATTCAAAAAACAAAAAAACAAAACAAAGCAAAAAATTGTAGAAACGTTTCGTCTTTCGTCCGAAAGACTTCCTCAGTCTGAGGTGCTGGTTGTGTAACACTGTGAGAGGGTGCTATTTATAAGACTGAGCTGAACCCAGCACCTCAGACTGAGGAAGTCTTTCGGACGAAAGACGAAACGTTTCTACAATTTTTTGCTTTGTTTTGTTTTTTTGTTTTTTGAATGTCCAGAGGACCAGACTTAGCTTTTTTAGATTTTTCTACCTGGATTATTGAGCATGCATCAGGGTAGTTCTCTTGATAGCGTCGCAGTTTTCGGGTGGAGAAAGGAGGGGTCAAACGCTGACGCATTTTATGCCGCAATCGCCAGAACGCACCTTGTAAATAACTATGGCAGAGAATATACAAACCGAGGAATTAAGCAATTTAAGTGAAGATTTGAACGATTTGTCTTCAGTTTGGGAAGCCGATGTTAGTTCGAGTGATGAACAAGAAACAGCTGGTTCTAATTTAGGTCTGCACCCATATTTATTTGACTCTTACCGTTCAGTGAACGAGGTGGTGCGAGGGGAAATCCAAAATTTCAGATGAGCAAAGTTCCGAGGGTGAAGGGCTGGAACCCGATCGTAGTCGTCTACAGAGCTGACGATGTTAGAACACCCAAATGCGACACAACTTACCGGCATTTTTCAAGTTATACAAAAGAAAATAGGCGATCTTGAAGACAATTACACTGCATGCTAATAGCGGCGGCAATTACACTGCATGCTAATAGCAGCGGCAGACAACCGTGCTGGTCCCTACGTCACGACGTCGCATGCGTAAGTACCCGGATGTCCCTTGATGAAACACGCGCCAATTTTAAAATCACTTTAAAATCAAATTTTCATAGATTTATCATTTTGCTAAAAACGAACATACTGTAGTTGAATGAACGAACATAGTTGAATGATACAACATATATATGTTGTGCCACTTTATGCATAGTTCCAACATCATGTCATACCACCTTTAAAGGTGTTTGAATGTTCATGAGATTCATCACAAATGAAGAGAGGCCACCGTCGTTCACCATGGTGATTATTTATAGTGGCTGGTTCGGCTTTCCTTCAGCATTAGATGAACTCCTTGTCATGTACTGACACAAGAGGTTTGGCAATTTGTCATAATTTAATCACATTCTAGTAAACAACTGTGCTAATCTTATCAAAACTGATAATGTACAAATGGCTTCCTCTGTGGTCAATCTCCTGGGAGATAGCTCTGTCTTCTTGAACATTCAATTGCACAACCTTTGTCCTGTGCAAATCAAACTTTAATTAGGTGTGTGGTTTGTTGTCTCCAAGTAAAGGTCCTGTGTCTGTCTGGTAATTGTCTTGGAACGTGCTTTGATTTTTATTTAATATGAGAAGATGCAAGACTTTTCTCTCTGAAAGAATTGTCATAGTTTGACTTTTTGTTTTCTTCTCATGACTAAAACACAATTTACTATAACAGTCCATCCTAAACTAGTACATATGGGTAGTACGGTAGTGTGAAATGTTTTCTTGCAGGCAGCACGGTGGCACAGTTGGTAGAGCTGCCGCTTCTCAGTGAGCAGGTCGCCCCAGTTCAAATCCTTTCTGGATGGAGTTTGCATGTTCTCTTCATCCATGCGTGGGTTTTCTCCGGGTACTCCGGTTTCCTCCCACAATCCAAAAACATGCATGTTAGGCTAATTGGTAACTCTAAATTGTCCCTAGGTGTTACTAAGAGAGTGGATAGCTGTCTCGTTTGTCTCTGTGTGTGTGTCTGTGATGGACTGGAGACCTGTCCAAGGTGTCCCTCACCTCTCACACAGTGATGGCTAGACATGGGCACCAGTGACCCCGCGACCCGAAAAGACAGAAGCAGGTAAAAGGTAATGGGTGGATGGATGTTTTATTACTTTATATTAATAAAAACACATGTTTTTATTGTGTATTAATGTAACTTCCCCCTAATGATTTAGTCAATCCTATAGAAAAGTAAATATTAGCTTTTAATGCTGCGTAGTCTAGAAATGAGACCATTTGTGTGTTTTTTACTGCATGCCAAGAAAATATGTTAATAATCAGGATTTAATTGATACAATACTTTTTCTCTCCCCTAAAATCTGCTATGTTTTACCCCCACCACATTTTAACCACATAATTGCTTATTGTGCATTTTAACCATAATTACGGTACATGTACATGAGCAATGCATATAATTGTTCTCAAGCTGTAAACGCAGCATGAGTCATTGACAGTTTTAGACACAGACACATAGTCTATTTCTACTGTTCTTCCAGCAAAAAGTCTGACAGGGAACTACTTTGCTGGTGTGGCTTTAAAATCTTGTAAGACTCAGAGAAATGCCAGCAGAGGTTATCTCATCTTTGGTCACAGCCTGTTTTTCTGTCTTTGATTTTTTTATTTTTTTTTTGTGATGGTATTTTGACGAAATGATCAAGGGGAAGAACTAAATAGCTTTGAGTTTGTGCTTTGGAGATCAAAAGACTCTAATAATGTCACATTACAGGTTGCATTGAGGCAGTTCTAGTGCCTGGCCCTCGTGATCAGCCTCTTCAGAAAACACCAGCTTGGCTTGAAATCTCAGCCATGTGGGCTCAAAATGATTAGCTGATGTAGCAGTTGGGTTCGCTTTTAGCCTTGACTTATTTTTTTGTTAATGTTGACCTCTAAATAAAAGTATACCTTTTGTGACGTCGTCTTTTTTAAATCTAATTTAGGACAAGTACTTTAACATCAAACACAGTCCTGTTATCCTGTTGTTTGCTGATGGATCTGGCAAATTGTTGTCACTCAGTGAGGCAAGATATAATAAACAAAGGCAAAAACGGTCTTATTTACAGCTAAACCTCACCTATCCAAAAGCTCAGGAATCAGATTTAACTTTCGGTCCAGCTGAAACTGCCTCAGAGAACTCTGCTGCAGCACCATGGCATGACAGTGATAGATTAGAATGCACTGGGCTTTTTCTAAAATGTGTATTACAGCAATCATTGGTCACCAGAGAAGACATTTTATTTTACAGAAACAATAAAAATGATCAATTTCAACATCTTCTGTTTATTAGTCTCAGTTTGATGTATTTAAAATATTTCAATTTCAGCACACCTTGGTTATGTATAATTTTCCAGCTATTGAAGGTACCAATAAAATCCTCAATGCTTTTGTTAGATTGAACAAATTGACTAGTGCTTGTTGTTGTATTGTGAATTAGGTTTTGGAGATTAAACCGGTAACCTTCAGGAGAAGACACGATAAAGTTAAAGGTTAGCCAATATCAATAAAACCTTGAACACCTGTGTTGCTAATGGAAATTTTATATGTGATGTTGTGTTCACTGACAATTGTAAAAGATAGGTTAAAAAGAAATTTAGTACTTCATACAAGATTACAGTATTTTGTTTGTTTTAAATTATTGATTATTATCCTTTAGACACAATAAAATAAAATAAAAACAGGAAACGGGGAAATTTTTCCAGCAAGCTATTAATGCGTCTTTATTGTGCCATTTGCCTTTTTATTTAGCAAGTCCTTCTGTAATTTTTTTTTGTGCCTTTTTGAGAGAAGGGGGACCCTATGATGGAAGAGTTTGACATCTTGGCAGTGGCGGTCAGTTTAATGCCCCTCTGCAGCCTTTTGTATGAAGCTTCTTGTCTCAATAGCTCACAGAGTAAAATCCTGGTAGCTATGAGCTGATAACTGCAGAGGGATGTAGCTTAGCCTTATCAGTTCTTGGCTTCAGTTGCACGTTAATCCGCACAATGCTTGACTGTCAGTATACTGGAAAACACAGAACCATTTTGTTTGCACAACAAAACTCAAAGAAACGGGATTCTTTCTTTTTCTAATCAAATTTTGTACTACTCTTGGAAACATGGAAACATCTGAGTAAGTTTTAGTTGCCAAATGTTGTTTATTAAGCAGAAATATGTCATGCATTTATTTTTTAGAGAGCCTTGATAGGTTAACCGTCCATCCATCCATCCATCCATCCATTATCTTTACCCGCTTCCATTTTGGGTCACGGGGGTCGCCGGTGCCCATGTCCAGGAATCACTGTGCGAGGGGCGGGGTACTCCCTGGACGGTTCGCAAGTCCATCACAGGGCCACATAGAAACAGACAACCATTCACTCTCTCACTCACACCTAGGGACAATTTAGGGTTACCAATCAGTCTAACATGCATGTTTTTGGTCTCTGGGAGGAAACCGGAGTACCCGGAGAAAACCCACGCATGCACGGTGAGAACATGCAAACTCCACCCAGAAAGGCCCCTGGACCGAGATTTGAACCAGGGACCTGCTCGCTGAGATGCAGCAGCTCTACCAGTTGCGCCACCGTGCTACCCATAGGTTAACCGGATACTCTAAATTGTCACTAGATGTGAGTGACAGTGTGAATAATTTTCTCTTTTTCCCATGTAACCAACCTGTTCATGGTGTACCCTGCCTGTCACCCAGTGACTGCTGGAGATGGGCACCAGCTCCTCACAACCCTGGATAGAAAAGCAAGGTAAAGAATATAGATGGATAGGTATTTTGGCAACTGTAATAAAACAAACTTGGCAAATACCAGTTTTGGACAATCAGTGTTCAGCTGAATTTGGCTAGCCTTTTACTTTGACCAAGCAAAGTGGTATCTAACAAACTTACAGTTGATGCATGGGGAAGCCAAAGAAGAAGGCCAAAGTTCACTTTTGTTTCGAACGTGACCAAGCAAAAGTTTTCTCTCTCAAAAAACAAAATTTTTTTTTTTTTTTTTGAAGTATCGGTACTGTATTTGTAAAATGAGATTATTGTACTCCAAGAAAACAAATAAATAAATGTGATTAAGAAACTAACCAAAATAGAAAACAAACAATAAAAATAAATAGATGTTTCATTTCCTGAAGCCAGTTTGCTGGATTAAGAAAGCATACAAATCTGCTTTTAAAACTGGCAATGCATGAAAAAATATAGCTCCTTTAGATGTTTATAGTTCCAGTGTTCCTCAGGATGTGTATGCTAATGTGGGTGTTTTTTGATAAGATATTGTGGTATCAATACATTTTAAGGGCCTCTTCATGATTCTTTAGTTTTAAGATGAAAAGCAAGCACTAGGGGATTGGTCATTGCAATCAGCCTTGTAATTTAAGCCAGCTGCTTATTGCATGTGTTCATGCTCTGATGCTATTTCTTTTTTAAATGGCTTAAAAACACTGAACAAATTATAAATAGTAAACCTTTTTTTAACCACAGCCTTTACATATAACGTACTGCAAATAATGCTAGTAACAGGCCTTCAAGGGCATATTCTGGCAAAATGAGGTATCATCATATCCAGATTTGTGCCACTTGTGTTTAGCGTTTCTGCAGTATTGCATAAAAGACATTAAAATAAAATGATTTTTATCTTGGATTTATAAAAGGCATTTAGTCTCAAGTGCCTTAAGTGATCCTATTGTTTCAGGTATTGTAGTCAAATGGGTTAATAATGCCATTTCTTTAAATAAATTTGAACCACGGTAAAGCATTATATTTATCAGAACACTTAATAGAAACTGCTTTACTTGTTTAAAAAAGCTAAGTCTGGTCCTCTGGACATTCAAAAAACAAAACAAAACAAAGCTTCTTCTTTTTTTTTTTAATGTCCAGAGGACCAGACTTAGCTTTTTTAGATTTTTCTACCTGGATTATTGAGCATGCATCAGGGTGCTTTAGTTGTTCATTATTTATATGAGAATGTTTGTAATTAAGAGGGAAAAGGGTGTATACGTTGCACAATGGCCTTATTTACAAGCCATGTGAAATATGCTTCCATAATGATGACCTTTTAAAAACACCACTATGCTTAAAAAAAAAATGTGCATGAGCAATTATGCAAAGCAAGCAGTGATCTTACTTTGTGTTCCATTAGTACAGTGTGCTTTTAGCTGTTCATGCAATAAATGGGACAATTACTGAATATGCTGTTAGGGATATTTTGGTTGCACTAAATGTTTGTGGACTGTTGGAGAATTCTGGCCATACAGTAATGTGTTCTCACCAACTTCAGCCTGGATTAGAATTTCATATCACACCAGTTTGAAATAAGGTACCAGAGTGCAAGCTTTGTTGGGGCTCAGCAGGATCTAATAAACAGCAGTGCTGGCATGGATGTCTGATACAGTACATTCAGTCTGAGCCTTTGCTTCATGTTGCATTGTAGCACTGCCAAGTGCAGGCTACTGTACTAAACCTGGACACATTAATTTGTGAAAATACATTTGCTCTGAGGTGTTAAACCATTTGCCAGGGTTGGGTTTGGAGATTGGCATTGGGTATTTGCACGGCTACGCATTTATCTGCAGCTACTGATGAAACACCTATGCTGAGTATTTCTCAACTGTCAGTGACCTCACTTCCCAGAATAAATGATGGCATATCAGGATGATCTCACAAAAAAAGGTTTCAGTCTTGTCACATTAACAGCACATTAGAGGGAGTTCAGTCTGCTCGCTTGCAGCAAATGTAGTTGGCAGGCTGCATTAAAGATGAGATTGTGGAACATTTTCTTTGCCTCCGTGGAGTCAAGGGGTCGGCATTCGGTGCTCCAAATTAAATGTGTCTCTGCCTCAACCCTTTGTTTTCTAACTATTTGTGTCTGTCTGACTGAGAGTTATCACGTGATGATCAGACAATAGAAAGGCACTCTTTTTCTATGGAGAGGTTAGAGGGGGTTTTGTGTAGTCCAGCGAGAGAGAGGGGGTGCATCGAAGCTGTGAATGGAATCATTGAATCGGAGGTAATTCTGGGCCCCGGATCAGGGCTTTAGCTGGACAGGCCTTTTTGCTGACATGCCGGTTTTCCCCTCCTGCTCCCTCTTTTTAACCCCAACCCCCAATTCCCTTCTGTGCTGCATCGGCATTTCTGTCCAGTTCAAGCCCTTATCGCTGTCCCCATGATGACATATGTGATAGGGTGTGGCAACCAAGATCTCTTTTAGCCCTGCACCTTGGGGAACCCATCCATCTAGACAGATAAATTGTAGCGATGTCACATTTTGCATTATTGTGGTTTCATAAACCACCAGAGTATGTCAAAGAAATAAATGGACACATGCAGGAAATTCCCATACATTATCATTGAAAATTGCTGTGCCTGCTTGGAGCTGGTGTAGTGATTGCAGTGGGGCCTGACTGTTGAAGAGCCTCTCAGAGGAGGCATTTCAGACAATAGTAAAGAGCAGGAGCTCACCACTAGAGGAGGCTTGGCCTAAAACAATTTACAGAGGAAGGCTGGTGATGAATACATTATAAATCTTAGTCAGAAAATATGGTCACAAGGGCCAAAATAAAAAAAAGCATTTAAATAGAATTTTTTGAAGCAAAGACAACATGCCATTTGTCTTTTTCATCCTAAAAATGTTAATGTTTCAGTTTTCCTTTACTTATAATTATTGTCAAATGTCTAAATGCATTATTTTCTTCATACAAATCAGATCCACTTCTGTTTGGATAATAAGCTCATACATTTTTTTTTTCCTTTTTCAACATTTCAGTCAGAATTGTCAGGCTGAGACTATACCCACCTTGAACATTGTGAAGCTTCTTAAATGTATTGACAGTCTTCTGCTGCATTGTGAGTTATTTTGACAGTCCCTTACTCTGTATTCCACCTCAGTCTGAGAGTATCTGCTGCTGACTTGAGATGGCTGGTGATTGCCTCAGGGCTTTGAGCATACATGCACCTTGCTTTAAAGCAAACCGTAAGAAAGAGGGAGTCATTTATATGATGTCAGCTTTGCCAGGTTCAAAGAAAAGTCTAATTGGTCAAGGGTGATTGAACAAAAGTAGACGAGAAGACGGATGGTCAATATAAAATGTATTCCAGGAGAAAGATGCCCAGTTCTAGGTTTATTTAAAATATTTAGCTTTCTCATATTTATCATTCATCTTGTGTACTGTTTGGCATCATTTTGCTGCCAGTTCTGGAGTGAAATGATATTAATAAAGGAAGTGTAGTTTGCAGATATGCAAGACATGTTTTAAATTCACCTGTTTTCCCATTCAGAAATGTAGTACTCTTAGGATGTGGTGTACTTGTGGTTTTCTTCACACCCCGAGCTAGTCTACTGCATCCTTTCTTCAGGCCCATGGGAACTAGATTTTTCTCCAAGTGCAGATGATGCTCTGTAGACATCAGTAAGATCCCCAAGGTAGCAGCACAAAGGAAGATTAGGCACCCACCTTCCAGGCTTTTTTTGTTAAGTAGTTCCACATCTGCTTAAATAATTCATGGTCGCTTCAGTGGAGCCTTCATACGAATGATGTATGAAACACTGTGATCTTTACATACTATAAAGAATAGGGAAGCTTATAGGGATATATTTTCTCACACAGGGAGGTTTGGTATGTGTTTATTTTTCTGTACATGCAGGAGGTACACGGGCTGTACTGTACTGTCACTCAGTTGTAACGTGAGATGTCGTACCCCTGCCACCTATACACCTGTGAGACTCGAGCCCCGATGAGGCACCTGTCTGGAATGTAGGCTGTTGAGTTTTAGATTTCTGCATATGTTCTTGCTTATAAAATAAACATCACGCTCAGATCTGTCTCTCAAGAAGCAAAGATCACAGTCATCCTCGCAAGGCATCCTGGTATGTCATGAGGAACAAAGCTAGCATGCAGCGGGGTCTTTGCTGAAAATCAAACCAGACATTTCCAGCATTCGGCACCTCTAAGCATTCTGTGTATCTTTTTTAAGTAATACTTCAAAACATTTCGTGTAGTGGACTTCAGTATATTGTATTCTTTTCTCTAATAGTCCGCAAGGATCACTTTTTTTTCCCCCTTACGTTTGCTCTCCTTCCTTTCTCCTCCACTGCACCTGTTTTGAGCGATACCTTTGGGCAACAGCTTGAAGTGAATAATGTATAAGCGAGAAAGAGAACCAGAACACCTTTGTGGGCCTTTCTGTCTGATTTTACTCAGTAATCTTTGTGCTTCTTTCTCTTACAGTGAAGTTCATCAGCTGTTCTCGAGGTGGTCTGGTGCGGTTTGAATGCAGTAATCCATCCGACTTTCGGATAGAGGCCGATGGAGTAATTCATGCTGCAAGGACTCTTCAAGCCTCTTCACTCCCTGCGTCGCCTTTGCTGATCAAGGCTGTTGACACTACCACTCAGCAGCAATGGGTGACCCAAGTCAGGCTGACATCCCCCACACAGGTGAATACATCATTCTGCCTTGTTTGTTTGGTATCTGACAGATCGTACTGCCATTTAAATGTTTAATATTAGTTGTGCCTTTATTTCAAATAGCTTATTATGCACACTGCATATTGATAGATGACTGCTTCCCTACATCTCAGCCGGTGTTCACGAGACTGGGCAGATGCTTACTAATGAAAACCATATCACTTTACAAAGAGTGGCTGATTGAAAGCAGCATTAGATGCAAAATATCTCTCATTGAAGTTGAACTCTCCGAGGTCATAACCTTGTCATCCAAAAAGAGCTTGCTTATTTTACAGTTTTTGGAAGGCAGGAAGCAACTGTGTGAGTGGCAAAAAGCTCTTCAAGTCGCTCCGCTGCCTGTGTTGTGCAGTCATCTGCAGTTAGTTAAAATGACCATGTGTTCACATGTCAGCGTTGCAGTTGGATGAGGATCAGAAGAATTGCACAGAAAAACAGCACATGTCTCGTCTGCCTGCCTTTAGGCTTGGAAATCAAATCTAGCTCAAGAGCTGTGCTGCTGAAGAAGTTTACATCCAGTTTTTAAAAATAAACCGCACATTTGTGAGACTAGTCAATTAGACAATATCTGCATTTTTAAACTCACCTGATCAATGGTACTCAGAAAAATACGACATGCTATTTTCAATTGTTTCAATTAGTTTTATTCCGATGCTTTATGTTGAGATCATTTGCTTATGTTATTAATTAATGATGTAAGATATCAAATCATTAGTCTTTCTTAATGAACACTCCAAATGAATAATTAATGCTTTTTGTACAAAAATATTTCTTTTTAGTTCCTTCTATGTACCGTATTTTCCGCGTGAAAAGTCGCACCGCCCTATATGTCGCAAAGTCCAATTATGTCCAGTAAAGTGGAAGAATCCATAAATGTGTCGCACCTCCGTATACGTCGCATCTTTTATGCGTCACCGCTGACGCGTCGCCTATGTTACGCATCACTGCCCTGCTGCATATGGCGGCCACAGGAGCGAGCGAGCACGGAAGGACTTTACAAGATTAACACGGTAAAAACAATTATTTGTTTGCTGAAAATTATATCAAAGATGTCTGAGCTTAACCTTTCCTTAATAAATTCACGAAATGGTCAAATCTGCTGGATTTTAAAAAGTAGTTTTAAATTGTTTTGCTTTGAGGTCTTCCAAACGGTTGCGAAAATTAATTATAAATGAATCAAATTTTCGCTCAAACATCTCCTAAAGCTAATGGGTTGTAAATATCCATCCAGTGATTACTTTCTGTAAGTTTCATCAAAATCTGTCGTGTGGTTCTTGAGATATTTTGCTAACAAACACTAGTTCAAACCTACCTCCAGAGTTCAGGAGGCCGGGCTGCGACAGAGTGAGTCCGAGCAGAGGTGGCTTTTTTCGGACACATGAGCTGGGAACGGTCGGTGGACCCTAGTGGCCGAAAGTGGTACTGCTCCATTTTTTTTTCGTCAGAATGAATGGAAACGGTCATATCTCAGCCAAAGATTTGTCTAAAAATATGGGGAAAAAATCCATAAATATGTCTCTTCGCCCCATAAGACGCAGGACATGAAAATTAGTTTTTTTTTAAACTGTGACTTATAGGCCAGAAAATACGGTACTTGTGCAAATGGTTATGATGGGATGTGCATTAAAGGAGATGAAACTGAGAATGGTGAGCACTACATTCAATATGGATGCTTATTTAAAGTTGAGATTTAGTTGTATGTCAGTGCTGCATACACTCCCCAGTCTCTTCACCGCTCAACTTAAATTCTTGCAGGTAATTATTTCTCTGCTTTTCAAAGCACTTTTAGCTGCTGACAATCACTTACTACAAAGGATCCTGCAGGTGCATGTCATTTTAATTATGTCCCTGCTCATTGTTTAGAGTTGGTAAAAGTTTGTTTTACCTTTTGAAGTCAGAGAGAAGCTCACGTGGGCGCCGCGTGCGTACACAAATTATTAACTCGGCTCTGGTCTGTCTCTGTTGAGAGCTGTTGGATTTGCCCCAATTTGTATGTAGAAAAACTCAGGCATGGCATCTGTGTCTTGAATGTTTATGAGGTCAGGAGTGGTTATCCTCCCATTCAGCACAATTATTGCAATAAATCATCTTGCATCTATTAATCACATTAGTAATTGCATTTTTTTTTATTGTGCAATTAATGCACCAACCTTGGGACACATTTTTAATCAGTGACGAGCACACAAAATCCTCATTAACATGAGTGCAGGCCTTCTTATGCACTGACTCGGTCTTTGTTTTCAACTTTTGCTGCACCGGACTCTGAGAGAACACAAAAATACTTTTTTCCCTTCTCCTTCGAAAGGGCAAATACACGCACATGTAATTCTTCCTACACACTCGCTAATACTAAGGCCATCACTCAACCTCGCACTCTCTGGGACTCTGAAGTAGTGTTCTAATCTGAAGAATGAGGATGCTCGCAAAGTGTGGATGGGTGCAGACCTCCAGCGCACCAGAGATAGATTTGTTCTGCTGAACAAACCCATCATGCCATTCATCATTTCAGATGTAAGTTCCAAATAATTACTGGTCTCACTCGCAGCCATTTTAATAGGGTAATAGATATTTCTGAGGCATGCGCCTTTACTGTCTCGTCGCTTGCCTCTCTGCATTTTGAATGCGTGAAAGGAGTATAATCGGATTTCAAACATGATTAGTGGAAGCTCTCTGACATCTCCCCAGATGTTTGAGGAGGGGGAGTGCAGAATCTTGAGTCATACGAGTCATGTTATAAGGTGAGAAAGGGGTAATTAATTTCTGTTTGAACAAGGCACTTTGTAGTGGTTTCTATGACTTAGCTGCCTAACAAGCTGTCAACGTTTAGATATTTAGAGACAACTCTTTGGATAATAACAAAAAAAAACTTGGCAGTTTTATAACGCTCTTTGCTCGCCGCCTTTATTTATTGACAATGACACATTTTACATACTTGTTTCTTTCTGTTTTCCTTCCTGCTTCACTTTGTTCAAGGGTATTTTAACTTTTCTTGGCAGTACTTCAGGCTTTTTAGTCTCTGAAGCTGCATAGGCAATTTGGACCATGTGCATGCGTGTGTGCATGTGTGGGGTCGTGCCTGGCTTCCAGGTACCATCCTCCTTTTGTTTCAAATCTTATTCATTACAGCTAAGGGAGGATGGCAGATCCATTATGGAAGCTGGTATAACTGTGTGGGTGTGTTTTATCAGCGCATAAAAAGAGATCTGCCATTTTCAACAAACCAGTATTAGGGGAGTACAACTACAAAGGTAATTCTGAGGAGTGTCGAAGCAAACTGTAACACTTAAAAGAAAAAGTTAAAACAGACAGACATTTCAAATAGTTGTTGATTTATGTAAAAAAAAAAAATGGCAGCCTGTCCTTGTAGCATCTAAAGTTTGCCTAATTGTTTACTTATCTTGTAATGTCAGTGTTTACAGTAAGGTCAGGATTTTGCTCACAAAGGTTAAATGTAAGTGGGAACAATTTTTTGCCAAACAGAAGTCTATTTCTAAAGTTTATCTAGTCCACCTAAATGTTTGCCGAGTTAAAAAAAAAGAGCAAAATTTATTGCAAATGCCATGTATACAGGTGGTCCCCGACTTACAAACGAGTTCCGTTCCTACGCCCGTTCGTAACTCGAAAATCGACGTAAGTCGGAAAATAGGTCCAAACTGCACCTCATAAATACAGTACTTTATTTTACCAAGCACATAGCCTATCCTAACACATTACCCTATATACGGTAATTATCAAAAAATACATACATTCGGAGCCATAATGAAGGGAAAAAATAATTAATAACCTACTGGGAGCTGGTGAAGCCGCTCCTCCGCCTGTTAGCATGTTAGCTCGGTGTCCCACCAACATCCGAGGCTGCGAAACCGTTCGTCTGCCTGAGACGTCCACAGAGTTCACCGAGTGTTTCCAGCTCATGTATCCGAGCGCAGCAACCTCTGATCGGACACACGGTCCGTCCAAAGCCGACTGTCTGTCCAGCTTGCTCCAACAAGTTTTGTAGCATCCGCAGCTAACCGGAAACTGCCGGAAACTGCATAAATCGACTTCAAAATAATAATAATAATACTTTATTTATAAAGCCATTTAAAACAACCACAGCTGGAACAAAGTGCTGTACACATGAAATCAAGAAGATTTAAACACATAAAATAAGATTTTTAAATTTTTCAAAAACAATTTTACGAGATGCGTGACGTAACCTCGAAACGTCGTAAGTCAAGGACTACCTGTACTTTAAACATAAAGTGAGAAATGCGATACCTCGGCATTTACCTTTTTACCCACTTGAGACTAAAGTTAAGGATCACTATTGCAATCTATTGTGCTTTGATCAAAAACATGTGCAATATGTTGTGACATGTATTAGCTGTTCAGATGTCAGACCTCATATTTCAGAGTGGCATTGACGGTGATCTTAGTGGATTACCAACGTCTTCAGGATTTTCTTTGCAAATCTGCAAAAAATGTTGTTGAGCTATTTCTGTCTGTGGCAAACCAACCTACAGATCAGCACTGCCAACCTCACAGCTTTGTGAGGTGTTAAAAGTGCCTGCACTCCTCTTTTCCTGCATACACATGATCAGTAAATCATGTTTTTGCTTTTCGTCAGGTCCAGGAACATGCTGTCCCTCCAGTCATGTCCAAGAATTTAGAGGAAATAGTGTTTCCTATGCAAAACGTGGACAGCCAACTGAAACGCGTGAAAAGAGACTGGGTCATCCCTCCAATCAATGTCCCTGAGAACTCGCGGGGCCCATTCCCACAAGAGCTAGTCCGGGTAATGTATTTGACTCGGCTGCATGCATGCACACAGACACCAGTCTTGTAGCTTTTAAATGAGACAGCCTTTGCTTAATGTGACAGCCTTGTAGGCTCACAATTGCTTTAAGCTGCGTTCAGGGCGATGGGGAACTGACAGATGTGAGACGTGTCTCATTTACAATACGTTTCTAAAAAAATATATATCTTTTTTTTTCCTCTTATATTTTTTATTTTTATTTTATAAAATATTATTTTAATATGTAGATGTCAGGAATCAAACTGTACACCAGGATAATTGTTTATTTGGCTGACAATTTTTTTTTTCTGCCTTTTTTAATATGTTACAAGGATAAATGCAGTTTTGTTTGCAAACGGTGTGCAGGCCGAGGTGTGGACAGCTAAGAAGTAGATCCATTTTCATCACATTAATTTTCCATACTCTGTGCTAAATCCTTTGATTGCAATAAATGTTATTTTTAATCTGTCTATATTTGGAAAGGTGTTTCCAGGCTGCAGTATGTGATATTAAGAGAACATGGATTACACAGAACAGATCGTGGGTGTAGTCTGAGATTTTCAGCCTACATAGATACTCAGCCCAACTATGACAAAACTGCACTACCGTGCTTGTTTGTGCTTGAAGGAAAACTGACTTATTAAAAACTATAATTTGTACAGAAATGACTAGAAATGTCAATTTATGTGAAGTTTTCTGAGTTTGTGTTTTGAATTTAGGCATGTTGAATGATTAATGTCAAGTTGAATCTTTGCACCCACAGATCCGATCAGATCATGATAAAAACCGGTCTCTAAGATACAGTGTGACGGGCCCAGGTGCTGACCAGCCTCCAAATGCAATCTTCACAATCGACCCCATTTCTGGAGAGCTCACGGTTAACAAGCCCCTCGATCGAGAGCACATCTCCAACTTCCATGTAAGTCGAGCACAGAATTTAAAAAGAGACATGCTCCTCAATGAATTCTTTTAGATTTAAAAATGTCATTTTCAGTTCACTTTATCAAGAAAAAAGGGTTCTCACTGGCGGCGCCGTACATTCCTGCCGGTTGGCATGTGCTCAAGGTCATGTGTAGCCTAAACAGTCCCTTTAGACTCAAAAGATCTGAGTCTCCCTGTAACTCTAACTTATCCGTCTGAGAATTTCAAGGATTTTGAGTGAATTGTGTGTTAGCTACATTAACATAACCTTCAGTTTGTTAGCAGATTTAATGAATAATTTTATTCCATTTAAATGAAATCTTCTTTTTAAAATAACATTCAACATTTTCTTTAGATTGTTTTTCCTGCTTGTTCTTTGTAGGTTTTCTAATAAATACAAACTGCAGAGCAGCTCACAACTGTTTGTCTCACTTCACTCATAAGATTCCTTTGTGTAACAAATCATAGCTTTATCTATACCTTTAACAAGATAAAGTTTGCTGTTATTTATACAGAACATGTAGATTTTAATGTAATCTATAAGTTTTGCTCAATGTAGTAGGAATTATGTTTATGTTTATTAAATTTGTTCATTTTTTTTTACAAAAGAAACAATACAAGACAATCTCATAAATGATATTGTACAAAATATAAAAAAATGAAAGGTAGCAGAAAGAAGAATAAATCTTATTATATCTGCCCCTTACTTCCAACAATCAGATTAAACAACAATAATCAACCATGTAAACAATAATAATCTTCAACCAACTTTTTTCCAACAATCAGATTAAACAACAATAATCAACCATGTAAACAATAATAATCTTCAACCAACTTTTTTCCAACAATCAGATTAAACAATAATAATCTTCAACCAACAGTACAAAATGACTAACTCTTTTCTAATTTTCTAACTAATACAATACACATTACGCTATTTCATATATTTTTTTAACACATTTGTTTTGATCATTTTCTTAAATGTAAACATTGACTTGGCATTTTTAACTACATTCTCCAAGCCATTCCATAATCTAATTCCCTGGATTGAGGTAGAACGTCCCTTCAAACTAGTTCTGAATTGTGGTTTTACAAACATCTCTGTCCCCTTAAGATTATAACAACTTTGTCTTTTAACAAAATGCATTTGGATATTTAAAGGTAATGCATTATTTTGAGCCCTATACATAACTGATAAAATATTATAGTCTACCAAATCATGGAACTTCAATAACTTTAGTTGATAAAATAATGTATTTTAATTAATTGACTCATTGGATATAAGAGGGGATTTATTAGTGATTTAGTTTGGTTATCTTTGCTGTTGTGTGCTAAATTAAGGGGCAAATTAATGCCCTTTAGTAGGTTTTGTTTTAAAGTAGTGAGGTGATTAGTATTGTCATACTGGAATTATTATAACAACATGAATCAACTTGGATTATATCAGTTTTTAATATTAATCAAAATGCAGACAATTGTTGTGGTGTTGATTCTGTGGCAGGCGTCTTACCGCGTAACTCATCATGGTTTATCTATGTTCATGCAGAGTTAATGTTGGTGGGAAAGAAAAAACTGTACAATCTTTACTCTTATTGTCATTATCTGCTTGGTTCTGCTCAGGTTGCTTATCACCAATGGCCATCAGACAAAGCAAAACTTGAATACAAAAAATAAAGTGCTTTGGTCCCTTTCATCTTGCTACCGTAGTTTAGATTAAGAACATTTCCTTAACATTTCCAGTTTTTTTCCTACACCAATAAATGATGCAGGTCACAGTTTATGGCTTTTGTTAGTACATTCATGTAATGGGTGACACTCACTGAGAAGTGTTTATTTGTTTTTAATGGTTTGACGGATAAGAATAACCCAGTTTTTTTGTGTGTTCTTTCCAGTTAAGAGCTCATGCAGTGGACCTGAATGGCAACCAGGTTGAAAACCCTATTGATATTGTGATCAATGTGATCGACATGAATGACAACAGACCTGAGTTCACCCATCAGATCTGGAATGGCACTGTTCCAGAGGGTTCCAAGCCAGGTAAGATCCTGCATAAAGTCCTTTTATTCCTCTATGAGCCTCTAGCTACACTACTTGTTATGGTGCTGGTAGATCAAACATTAATGATATTCCTTAGTTACCTTTCTGATTAAAAAGAGAAGTGATTTAAAAGCATTTGCATCATGTTTCCTCTTCTTTCTTTTTTTTTGGGTCAAAGGGACATTTGTCATGACTGTAACATCTGTAGACAAAGACGACCCTAAATCAGCAAATGGTATGCTTCGTTACAAGATTTTGTCTCAGACTCCAGAGAGCCCGACCTCCAATATGTTCACCATCAACAATAAAACTGGAGGCATCATTACAGTAGCAGCAGGCTTGGACAGAGAGGTACTACACACCTTTTTTTATTTTCTTCAGTTACATCGGACATTTGTTTGACTTTTTCTAGCAAACCCATCCATTTGGGATTTATTTTTTTTATCTTACAAATTTTTTTTGCTCACTTATCAAATGTTTTATTGTTTTTGGTTAAATGGGCCGTGGGTTTTAAAAATTGTTGACATTTTGAGAATTACGCCAATATTCAGACTGTTTGAGAACTAATGAGCCAAAGTAAATTTAGCTTATTATCGCCTAAATGAGAAATAAAAGTGGACGTGGCTGTTTCACACTAATTTACTCTTACAAGGAACCACTGTGCATCACTAAGCAGTTCAATGTTTTTTCTTCTTTCGTTTTTTTTTTTTAAGAAAAAGCTTTTTATGTCTTCTTTCTCTCCATTTTTCTTGAAGCCACTCTTGTTAAATTAGGATTGTATGGTTGTTTGGGCAAATAAATAAGATTATGTATACCACTGGAGCTAGTTGGTTCAGTTCTAGTAAGGGCAATCTGGCTGAGATGGCTGCTCAATCACTTCCACCCTGGGGCTGCAATTTTCTGTCCACAAGTTGCCAACAGGGAAGTATTTTGCCTGACTCTCATTACCTAGCAACTGGTCCATCACCTGAGTGGTTTTTAATGTGAAGAGTCATTTGTTCCCTGTATGGTTGTGTTCATTGTAGAGGTGCACTTTACACACATCTACACACAAACTTGTTTGAACTCGTGAAAGAAGTTCAATTCGTATTGTAAAAAAAAAACAACAACAACAACTCCATTTTCATATAAATTAAAACATTGGACTGGTCAGATTTGTTTTGGTAAAAATCATGTTACACTAGTCCCTCGTTTATTGCGGGGGATCTGTACCCTGAAGTCCTGTGATAAGTGAAAAACTGCAAAGTAGGAATAATAGTACAAGTAGTGAGCAGTAGTTTGTTTTAGTGTGTGTACCGTATTTTCTGGAATATAGGTCGCATTGTCCAATTATTGCCCAAAAATTGGGAAAATCCATATACGGGTCGCACCTGAATATAGGTTGCACCTACGTCACCGCCGACATAACGCGTCATCCACCGCTGACATGACGGGTCACCGTTGAGTCAACCTGGAAATGTGGACCGTGTTTAGCTCTGCTGCAAATGTCTGCTACAGGAGCGCACAGCAAGGCTTTAAAGAAGATTAACACTTAAAAACAATTATTTGTTTGATAAAAATTATAGCCAATGTGTCTGAGCTGAACTTTTCCTTAATAAATGAACGTAATTGTGAAATGAGCTGGATTTAAAAATTTGTTTCGCCGAAAGTGATAAAAAGCCATAAATAGGTCACACCTAAATATAGGTCGCAGGGCATGCAAAAGTGATTTTAAAAAGCTGCAACCTATATTCCGGAAAATACCGTATGTATATATATTTTTTCAGTTCTTTTAAACCCTTCCCACACTCTTGCAATATTCTAAACAATGTTTCTAAACTCTAAATGCTCTAAAAGAGCACAGAATGTCAAGAGTTCAGCTACCTACCTCGTAATTTAAAATAATTTATTTTAAATTAAAAAATCCATGCCGATCGTGTGGCTCATCCATCCATCAGTCAATTGTGTGTCATGTCCAATCTTACTTTGAAAACGCGTGATAGAGCGAGTCCGCGAAAAACGGATTGCCAAGTAGCGAGGGAGTATTGTACATTGTAACTGCAATAAGTTGTCTGGACTGTAGTTTAGTTCAGAAAGCCTTATTTGTTTGTAAAACTTTAAAAACCCTAGTTTAAATTGGAACGGTTGTGATTTTTTTGTTGTTGTTGTTGTTCTCAATATGTATTTTCTCTTTTTTCTGTCTTATAGAAAGTGCCTCAGTACTTGTTGATCATCCAAGCAACAGACATGGAGGGCAACCCCATGTATGGCCTGTCCAACACAGCCACAGCTGTCATCAGAATTACAGACATTAACGACAATCCGCCGGAGTTTACTGCTGAGATGGTAAGAAACAGTCTCATGTATGAGATGTCAACACAGCGCTCTTCGTTTAGCAATATCACCGCAAGGACCTCCATTTACCCTCGTGAGGATATATGCACTCACCTGTCAGTTCTGCTCACTTACCTGGTTTTGCTTGCCCTGCACTTCTGAAACCATACAGTTATACAAGTCGCCAACCATCAGTAAAGTGTTATATCCCACTCCAAGTGTTGACGCATGCAGCTATGGGAATGTCTGCCTCAGTGAAAGAGGCACTTACTGTGTTCACAAATCACGGACGTGTAATGTTGCTGTTGCGCTATCAGAGAAGCACAGGCTAAGATGACCATGATGTCCATTTACTCTTGATTGGTCTTGCTGTGCAAGTCGTGGCTTGGTGCTCTTTTCTTATTTCCTTTTCCCCCACAACTGCAGCATCACTAACAGCCTGCTGTTCTGTACATTCATGCAGTTTTTTGGGGAGGTGCCTGAGAACCGTGTGAATGCTATTGTGGCAAACCTGACTGTGACTGACAAGGATCAGCCCAACACACCTGCCTGGAATGCTGTCTATAAAATCATTGCGGGTGACCCCACTGGCAGATTCTCAGTGCCCACTGATCCAACAACTAATGAGGGCCTGGTAACTGTCGTCAAGGTGAGACTCCTTCATTAAATTCCACTTTTTATTCACGTCTATCTGCACTTGAGAAAATTCTGAGTTTATAATTAAACGCATCAAATTTATGAGGTGTGAGTAGGCCTTAAATGTGTCATCCTGTTCCCTGTTATTGAAAATATCAAGCTGATCCAAATCATTATTGTTTAAATATGTATTTTTTGTGTAAATCAACTTCAGCCTTGAAAAAAAAAATTGCTGCCTGTATTTGTATAAAGACTGTAAAGGTTAAGTTAAAACAGATATAAAAAAAACTTGTTTTAAAATTTCCCAACAATTTTTTTTTTAAATCCAGGCCATATTTCAGATGAAATAATATGGTTGCAGAACTCTTACACCAGCTTTCTTGTTGCTGTGCATCCTTGAACTGATCACGAAAAAAAAAATCAGTTTCTTTTATTCTTCTTGATCTTTTTAGCTTTCAAAGTATTTTTTCAGGCTAAAAGAAAAATGTTTTAGTTCTTTTGGTTGCTCTCTGATCAATGTCAACACAACTGAAAATGCTATGTGGTTAATTATTTTGTATTTTATTTTTTGTCACTACTTTATTTTTATTTTTTTTTACTGCATTTCAGCCGATTGACTATGAAATTAGTCGAACATATTTGCTGGCAGTGGAAGCAAGAAACGAAGTTCCCCTGGCTAGAGGTATCAGCTCCCCCAGACAGTCCACTGCCACTGTCTCCATCAGAGTAATGGACATGAACGAGAGCCCCTCCTTTGAGCCTAACCCTAAACTAATTAGACTGGAGGAAGGGATGATGCCCGAGTCAACGCTGACCACTTTTACTGCACAGGATCCTGATCGCTACATGCAGCAATCCATCAGGTAGGCACTAAACTGTAAAACAAAAGATTACATGTATTTTCCCACTTGCAGCACTTCTGTTTCTAAATTCAAATTGGAAGTGACATGTTTATAATAAAGGAGCATCACAATGATCAACTTAATCTTTCAGATAGTTTTACAGCTTAACTTCATTACAGATGAATTGACTATTAATCAACAGGGATGAACTTTAAGAGAAAATAATTAAAATTAGTAGTTGAATTAATCCCTTAATAATATCTTGTGTAAAAATGAAACAACACTTTATTCATTTTCAAACATTATCAGGAATGCAGTTATGAAAGAAAATGTCAAAAGTGTGTGTATGTTTATGCTAAGAAATCACATCTTTTGAAAATAAAGCCCATGTTGCAAATAAATCCCCCTCTTATGTGAGACAGAATCAAATAACAGCCTTTCATTGGAGAAAGTACAGTAAGTTAATTGGCTGAGATATCAGTGCCAGGGTTCTTGAGATGTGCCCACTTTTTTTTCTTTCTTAAAGATGTATAACTTAATGTGCCATTTAAATTTGGGGAATAAATGCTCTTTCTTCATAACATGGTTGGATTTGCTGAGTCTTACAGGTTGATTCTTGGATTTGAGTCCTAATTTTTCTGTTGGTTCTTGCGTAGTTTGTGCATCACTTTGGCGTTGATCTTTTAAGTGTCTCTTTTTTTTTAAAGTTTGAATCCTTTTAATATACAGCATGTTTAAATTTAGGTAAAATGTCCTATATGCGGTATGTGTATAAAAAGGGTTGTGACAGGTTAATGTGCATGTTTTCTACACTTATCATCTTAATGACTCCTAATATTTCTGTTTCTGTACAGAATGTTTCCGTGTAGTGCCCTGAAATGACTTCTGTTAGGACTTGGCGCGTTATGCTCTAAATAAAACTGAACTCGGTTGAATTTAATGAATAAAAAGTATCTTACTTTGAACATGCCTTTTTTTCTTCTAATCATAACTGTTTGCCTGTGAATATGTTTTATCTGCTTGAAAATAGTTTGAGGGGTAAAAAAAAAAAAGTTTGTCCTGTAAATTAATTTAAGACGGTAATTTAAAAAATATATATAAAAACCAGTTTGATCTCCCCTGCTCTCAAAAGTTGGAATAACTGTAAAATGCATGATCTCTGAAATATTTATTCAGTGTAAACAAAACACTTTAATAGAAAATCAGAAAACAAACAACTTGGGCTATATCTTACCATTAATGAGACATTGAAACTAAAATCGTAATTAAATTTTAAATCACTAGGTTAATGTCTCCTTTTTTGTCTCAGATACTCCAAGCTCTCAGATCCAGCCAACTGGCTAAGGATTGACCCTTACACCGGTCGGATCACAACAATTGCCATTTTGGACCGAGAGTCTCCGTATGTGAAGAACAGTTTGTACAATGCCACATTCCTGGCTACAGACAGCGGTATGTAAGCGTTCCAATGGTACTGCACTTTCCAAACACATCTTGTTAGGTCTTACACGGTCTGGGTGTTTTAGCCAGACCGTTTCACATACACCTTTTTATAGCTATTAACTGTCAGAGCGCTCAAGGAAGCCGATGCTCTCTTTTCTAAAAGAAACCTTAAGAATATCTAATGTAGCTCCTAAAGGTCAGTTTCCATCCAGGTCTCCTTTTGACTACTTCTGTGGTGTTTTTCACCTGAAGCTAATTTATAAGTGAGTCATACCTGGCAGGAAAATGTTCCCGAGACTTGAAGGGCAGTCAAGTATCGTCATTTTCTCTTTCTGCAAAGCTGACCACCAAAGTTGCAAGGTTAATACGCTGGCAATCCCAGAATCGTCCAACATGTGGATGCTTTCACCTTCCGTATGCGCTGGTGGGATTTACCTCTGTTCAGGTTTACCCCATTCTACAGGGCATCGCTTAGGCCAAGAGGCTTAAAGCGTCCACCAATAAAGAGGTTTCTCAGCGTTAATGGGTCAGGATTGGATGACTAGCTCCTTTGAGCGTGGTCTGAATGGTAAAAAATGCCTCTTGGCTGAGTGAATACATAGAGAAGCCCTGGAGGAACGACAGTGGGCTCTCTTTGTCTGCTTTAGTATTCCTATCTCGTGTCCTTCGTCAGGAAGACGTTCTTCAGGAACACAAACAAACACACACACACCAAATGTTCTGATATCCAACTCTTTCTTTCTACCTCCTCGCATGAGATTAGATTCTCAGATCAGTATGCAGTTTGTATGGGACTTCTCCCCATAGAGTAAATAGTTATTTAGAGAGTCAAAGAAGAAACTCCATACTTTAGATTTCTCTGCTGCCTGTATAATGATTTTGAAATGACGGATGGCATTTCAGTAGCATGTTTGTTTCCATATGTAAATTTTTGCATTTCGCATTCGTCATAAATATTTACAGTACGTCAATAGTGTGTGCTCTTTAATGGTTTGTACAGGTGCGACACCTGCAAGCGGTACAGGAACTCTCCAGATCTTCTTGCTGGATATCAACGACAACGCACCCAAAGTTTTTCCTCAGGAAGCAGAGATATGTGAAAAGCCGGAGCCAAACGCCATCAACATCACGGCAGTGGACGGGGACCTGAGCCCAAACGCCGGGCCTTTTGCCTTTGAGTTGGCTCACAAGCCACATGATGTCAGAAGGAACTGGACCATAACAAGAATCGGCGGTGAGATCCAGAACTATAATTAATCCTAGTCAGATGCAGGGCCATTTGTCCTGTTTTAAAACCCCAGATTGATGAGATTAAACTAATCTTCAGTGTGCAATTGCCAGAATGTACTGTAAGAGATTATGATTCCTTTGTAATTTAATGTTTACTAGAAGTGGAAAAACAAAAGATAACTTTTTGCAACTGGTTGCATTGGATAATTATCTACAAAAACCAAAGTAATATGTCTTTGTAATTTGTTTAGTCATTAAAGCTTTATGAGTTTAATCCAAGCAACACTTTAAAACGTGTTCAGCTGTGTGTAAACAGCACACTTTAGTGATGCCAGAGTTAAAAGATACAATATAATAATCTATTAATCTTGCCAAACAGTCATTAATTATTTATGGTAATTTAAAACCAAACCAGGAGTGGATGAGTCTCAATTGTCGTGCTTTATAGCTGTTAGTGCGAGTTGAAACACAGTAAATAAATCTTAATAAGATAATGGCATTTGGATTATCACAGCTGGGAATTTAGCCTAAGAAGCATTATCAAAAGGTATTCAGTAGGTTTATAAGCTTCAAATCCAAATCCTGACCATGTTTTGGATTAGATATGCTGATGCAGCTTCCAGGTAGGAATTTATGCTCCATATTTGTGATGAAAGGAGTATAATCATGGTGTGAACATCATCTATACCGATGACTTCCACGTTTGGATTAAATCCCCTGTGAAAGACTGAGCTCCGAAACAAACCTGATGTTGGGTTTATATTAAAGTGCACTGAGTTGCCTAATCTCTGGAGTCACCACTCCAAATCTGTTTCTTCTGATAAGAAGGCAATATGTTTAGAGTCATTGCTCACCTACTTTGCATCTCCCTCTTTCAGGTGACTATGCTCAGATGAGTCTGAAGATTGGCTTCCTTGAGAGCGGTATCTATGAGATCCCCATTATAATCACAGACTCGGGCAACCTACCCATGTCCAACACCTCCTACCTGCGAATTAAAGTATGCCAGTGTGACATTAATGGAGACTGCACTGACCAGCAACACATCATGGCTGCTGGTTTGGGAACAGGCGCCATCATATCCATCCTCCTCTGCATCATCATCCTCCTCAGTGAGTCTCTCAGCGTCTCTCACACACACTGCACAAATAACATGAGTGAACATGGGGATTATAAAGACAGCTATCCGAGATATCATTAGATTACTGTACTGTAGGATTACCCCCACCCCCCTGCAAAAAAAGCCTCGATCAGGCCCACATCCAAACTCTCAAACATCGGATGCGATTACATTTCATTGAGAATCTGTAAGTTATTATGTTTTAAAATGTGATGTCTTTGTGTTTTTCCTTTCAATCAGTCCTTGTGTTGATGTTCGTGGTGTGGATGAAGCGCCGTGAAAAAGAGCGTCAGGCCAAACAGCTTCTTATCGATCCGGAGGATGATGTGAGAGACAACATCCTCAAGTATGATGAGGAGGGCGGTGGAGAGGAGGATCAGGTAAGAATCATGTGGTAAACGCATTCTTCTCGTGTTACTTTGAAGTATCTGAATACCGTTTTTATTTTTATTCATTTTTAATTAGTTTGCAATATGTCTTGTAGGTGATTGTTCCAAAATTGAAAGTATTTTTACTGGGGATGTGAATTTCTCAGTGTCTGGAGAATCTATTCCGATTTTTGGAGTCACGATTCGATTCAAAATCGATTTTTCGATTCAGAAATGTTATTTATTTATTTATTCAGAAATGATTTTTCTATTAAAATGGTCATAAATTTAGTTTCAGTTTTGTAACTGACAAACTGAAAAGAATAAACAACAATGTAAACAAATAGAACATTTATTTAAAACAATAATTTTAGGTTCCTGTATTGTATCAAATTTTTTGCATTGTTTGATATTTATACCAAAAATGGGAACAAATTATACAGGAATGCATTAAATTCTGTAACTTAAATAACCAGTACAGGTAGTCCCCGACTTACGAGCGAGTTCCGTTCCTCCGACTATCTCATAAGGCGACATCTGGTACGTCGGAACACGAAACACGTGTTCTCGTAAGTCCGGATTTTCGGTCGTAAATTGGAAAATTTATGCTAGCGCTACTACGAACACTCGTTTTTCATCACAAATGTTCATGCTAGTTCATAAACATGCTCAGAAACTTGTTTCCAAACGGTTAGCTAACACACTTTCATCTAAAAACACATAAAAGTGCTGTATTTTTTGTATGTTCTTTACAAATTTACTGCTCGTTCGCCAGCTCGTAAGTCCGGAACCTCGTATGTAAGAGCGCTCGTAAATCGGGGACCCCCTGTATTAGGTTATCTTTTTGCTCTTGTTGTTAGTAATCTTATAGAAGCTTGTTTGAATTGATTGTTTGAACTTGTTTTGTTTTTGAAAAAAGGGGCGGATAAAATAAGATTTCTTCTTCTTTCTGCCACCTTTCATTTGATGCAGTGTTTTTCAACCTTTTTTGAGCCAAGGCACAGTGTTTTCATTGAAAAAATCACGAGGCACACCACCAACCAAAATTGTAAACAAAGATACTCTGTATCTGCCTATATTAAATATATACGGGGCGGCCGTGGTGTAGTGGTAATGGCAGTCGACCCCTGATCGGAAGGTTGGAGGTTCGAATCCCGCATCCTCCCACCATGTGTCGTTGTGTCCCTGGGCAAGACACTTAACCCCGAGTTGCTCCCGGTAGGTCTGGATGGCGCCTTGTAAGGCAGGCTACCACTACCGGTGTATGAATGTCTGAATGAATGGGTGGATGGTTGGTATTGTAAAGCGCTTTGGGGCTCCTCACAGGGGGCTGGAAAGCGCTATATAAATAAGCTCCATTTACCATTTACCATATAGTCATTCTTATCAAAGTGTCTTGAATAGGAATGAAATAAACAGCTTCTCACCACATACCAAGCACAACGGAGTCTGTGTCGTTGCGTCCCCGGTAAAAGTAAATCAAAACGAAATTTAACTCTCACTGTACTGTCTCGAGCTCACGGTATCTGCCTTCTTCTGATATCCACTTATACTAAGGCCTACATCTGGGTCCGAATTTTGTCCAGGGACCAGATCAGAGTTAGTATTTTTTTCTTTTCAAAAACTTTTCCATCACTGTCAGTCTTGCTAGCAGCTAGCTAGAATGCAATGCTGTCACTGCTACATGTCACGTTCATGCATCACTACTTTTCTTGTTTTAATGTGCAATGCTATGTTCCATACTGTCATCTATCTAGTGATAAGGAAATTGCATGATTACACCGCTAGACACTACTACAGCACAGACATTTGAAAATGGCATATTATTAGATAATTATTTCGTAAAAAAAAATATTTTTAGACCAGTTAAGTGAAATTGGATAATTTCCGCGGCACACCTGACGATCACTCGCGGCACACTAGTGTGCCACGGCACAGTGGTTGAAAAACACTGATTTGATGTATTATTTCATATACAGGTACTATGAGATATGGTTTTATTTTCTTTATCTTTTGGGTTTTAATGTAAAAAAAAAATTTGATTTCGGGGCTTTTAGAATCGATTCTGAATCGCCACGACTAAGAATCTAGATTCTTTAAAAAATCCATTTTTTTCCTGCACCCCTAATTTTTACATAATTACTCTTATTTCTACATAAACCAAAGTGACTATACAGATGGGATGGTAGTATTTAAGCCGATCTGATAAAACTGACCCTATCCTAATTGTGGGTGTTATATGTGCCAAGTTATTAAAACAAACATATGTTTAGATATAATTTTTAAACTGTTCAGCCACAGGTTTCAATCGGAAAAGAAATGCCTGCAATTTGAAACCAAGGACTTTGAATTCTTCATTGCATTTTACCAACATAGTTCATTCAAAAGCTTTACGGCACTTCAGAAAAGGCATTAAAGGTAAATATGTTGTCTTTGTTGTGGAGAATTATTCTGGTCACATCTTTGCTGCACAGAAGGAGTTTGGCTGAAGCAACATAAGAACAAAGAGCACCATTTGCGTGTTTTTCTTCTACAAGCATACATACATTTACAGTTTCTTTCTTTCTAGTGTTATCTCGGCTTGTTATGCTGCTCCAACGCATAACTCTGAGTCAGTCACAATGAAAAGTAAGACTGTTTTTATTGAACATTTGGAGACTGTCGTTTTTTCCTCAAAGGAAGCCGAAAATCAAAAGCTAGAATCAATAAGGCAAACACATTTTGATCCAATTGGTTCTGGAAATATTGGAAATGTTTTGTCAACTGGAACAGCTCCCCGTTTCACAGCCCTAATGCACACACAAACAATAGAAACGCAGTGCCACAGGCATCAATAGTGTCCCGTCTCTGTATCCTCCTGCATGGATCAGGCGCACCCAGAATTCAATTGTCCTAATAACCTCTTGTTAGCAAAACGGAGTCATTTCATAAAAAAGGCAGTGTTGCACCAAATGGGCTATTTTCTTGCTGCTGGCTAAAATGCTTTGGTGGCTTAGGTATAGCAGAAATGTGCGGGAGACCCCAGTCTGACCCAGCGCGGTGCCAAATTAGCCTTGGAGACTTGTAATTGGTGAGCTGATGTCATTTAGAGACAGACATCTGCTGTGGTGCAATAATGAAACCCTGTCTAAGGTAACAATATGACTGGAAAGCCATTACACATCTGCCAGTAATTAGGCAGGAGGGAGAACACCCATTTGTCTATTAACATCCTCTGTCTCACACATAAAATGCAACAAACCTGTGGACCAGAACATATTGAGAAGGAAACTGTTGCACGGTATCTAAAGGCGAACGAGTAGATGCAGCGATTTGTTGAGGGGGAAACGAGCATCTAGTTTGAGTGGGGCAGAAAGGCCAAGGCGCCAGCAGGAAATGGTCTTGTCTGCGGAATTGTATGCGGAGTCAGTGTTGGGTAAAAAATGGACCTGACTTTCCCAGCGATGTAGTCTTTATAAAGCCCACCTCTGTTCTCCCTATCTCCCGCAGGGGAGGAAATTGAAGTGTCAAAGCACTGGGTGCTTTCAGAGTTTGTGATTTTAGTTGCTGCTGTCATTGCCCCGGTTTGTATTGGTTTGTGTAGCCCTTATTCGATCAAAGGCAGACAGGTGATCAGCTTGCACTCCTAGGATGTGGCCCAAAAGAAGAGAAAAAAACATAAATAATGGCAAATTGAGAAGCACTTGTGTTGAGATTTCCTCGCAGAACAAATAATGTATGACAACAAAAAGTCATCTTCTTCTTAAAGTGACCTTAGAATAATTTATTTCACATTTACCCGAGGCATGCTTTTGAAAATGTTCTTTGTTCATTTTATTTTTTCCCAATCTCATGCAGCACATGGACTACCGGTAAATCAAACATATTGCCTTGTTTTCCTCCCCCACAAACAAAAAGCAGGCCTTGTCATTCTGTTCATATCGTCTCTGAAAACATATTTTTAATGAATTAGACCTCAAGATTTGCGTTTTGCACCGTTTATGATGAAATTTAATTAACTTTGATCAAAAGAAATTAATTACAAAGACTATATCATATGTTTTTAATAACAATTTATTTTATTTTTTTCATTCTCTGACTGAAAGCTCCATCAGAAGGATTCTGTTTACTCGTGCAACTTCACAGCAGGAATAAAGAGGGAACAATTTGCCAGAGGGCACACTATCTGGTGACCAGCACATATGTTCCCCGTCGTTATTTGAAGTTAACAAGCTGCTGGCTTTATTCTCTTAACAATCTCACATATTTACGCAGTTAATTTCTTATTTAATTTCTTGCGAGAAAATAATCTATTTTAGATTATTGTTTTTTTACTTAAAAAATGGAATACAGTATGTTGTGAAACCAGCCAGCACTTAATTAACGATCTGAGAGCTCCGCAATCACTGGTTGACTTTAAAAAAGGCTTAAAAGACCTTTCTTTTTAAGCAAGCCTACTCGTCCTCCACATGATTTTATCATTGATTTTAGTTGATTTTATCACTTATTTTAGTTGATTTTATCACTTATTTTAGTTGATTTCATCATTGATTTTAGTTGATTTCATCATTGATTTTAGTTGATTTTATCACTTATTTTAGTTGATTTTATCACTTATTTTAGTTGATTTCATCATTGATTTTAGTTGATTTCATCATTGATTTTATTAGATATTATCACTTGTTTTATTTTGATCACTTATTTTATTTTATTTTATTTTATCACTTTTTTATTTGATTTTATCACTTATTTTAGTTGCACTTTGTACAACTTGAAGATTTTTGTTAATGAAAAGTGTGTTACAAATTAAATTTATTATTATTATTAACAAATGCTCTAAATTTGACCTCTGGTTGTGCATGTATACTGTAATAGACATGTGTTATTCCTAAATACATGTACATGTGTTGCTCAAACATGATTGGAGGTGTTTTTTTGCTATTAACCAAAAACAGTAGTTTACCTGACTGATAAATTGTTTTTAATTAATTTTTTTATATTTTCGTCTAACTTTGTAGTTTGTTTTAACGCTTCATGGCCAGTTGCTTCTGCTTCTTCAGAGACACTCCACGACATCTCAGCTTGCAATGATAAGAAGAATAATATAATTATTGTTAAACCAAAATGATGTTAGGTTTTGGACAACAGTTTGGACTTGGCCATTAGCATCGAAGCTTAGGCCTGTCATATTTATTGTGTGAATGCTTACTAAGCATTCACACTACAGTATTGTGATCCTATTGCCACTTCTAAAGTCTTCTGTACGTTTTTCAACATCTTTCTCGTTCCACAATTTCTGTGCAATTTCAACAAATGTAAAAAGTTTAAGGGGCCGTTTACACGGCGCATATTTTGAGTGAAACCGCACCTTTCTCTCTGTGGTTCTGCCAATCGTTTACACAACACCACTAGCCCCCCTCTTTGAATCCGAAGGTTTCTGAATCCACCTTCCAGAGTGGAGGTTTTTCGCTGACCCCCGTTGATGACATAAACATCTACCGCTGAGCTTTTGTTTGAACCACATGCGCGCAGCACGCACGCGCGGACAGCCGGCATTTCTATCAACAACAATGGCGGCAGACACACACCGCTTTCTGAACTACGACTGATGGAATATATTTTGAGTCTCATATTTAATTAATCTATGCCTGAATGAAGCTATGAAGCTGCATCTGTGTTGGAAGGGACACAGTCTGATCCAGTTCTAATATAACTGTTTATTGAACAAGGCAGGTGGATATTTCACACGTCACGCTGCACTATAACATACTAAATGTGCTAAATAATAACAGTTTAACAATAATAAACAATATTTATGTTAGCGTGGGAGATATATAAAGTTATCTGAGCTAAATGAAGCTGTCTCGTTACGTCATTTAAACAATGCGTAACATGGTGCGTGTTATTAAAGTTGAAAATGAAGACACCAGGTTTATTTTGTATTTATTTATTCAACACCACAAACTGTATATCACACAAACACTGACAATTAAATTGAACACTATTAAAAACACGTTAACTGAACTGTAACTATGTTAAAGGGGACCACATATTCAAATTTCACTTTTTAAAGTTTTTTTTACTCAACTTTGGGTATGTACTTTATAAAAAAAACAGTCCTAGTGGCAAAAAAAATGCACCCAGTGGTTTATTTACTCTAAGTAAATTTATTTTACTGTGATAAGATAGGTTTTGTTTTAAAATACTCTCGCATGTGACGTCACAAGCGAGAGGACAACCCACCCCAACCTGAGTCCAGCCCCTCACCTAGCAACCCCTGGTGCGGCTCAACCCACTCGGTATAATAGACGTCATGGTTGCCGAGCAGTTTTGGAGCTGACCCGGCGGTCATTTATTTATTTATTCATTTATTTAGCCCCCGGGGGGGCTAGGGGCTTGCCCTGCTCCAGCCACGCAGCACATCTTGAGTAAAACCAGAATGTTTTATTACCTTGTTTGAACTCTGTCTCGTTGAAACTGTGCACACACACACTCTCGCGGGGCGACAGTCTGAAACGTACAAGCACCACTGATCGATATACTTTTCAGATTAGCAATTTATTTATTTTAAGAATACCTTTCACTTCATCAAAATCTAATCAAAACTCCAGCGTTCTAAAAGTACGTAGGTGGTTGTATTTGTTTCTTATACGATGAAGGACTGCTTTTGTTCAACTACCAGGTTGGGTCAGCGAGTTAAATCACTGGTGTCGCACCCAAAGGACTGGGGTTCGCTTCCCGGCCACGGCATCTTTTCTTTTTTTTCTTTTTTGTTTCCGAGAAATCGGGTGAGGGCTACAGGGAGTTGCTGGCTTTTGAGGACCGTGTGGGTCCGGTGACGGTCAGAGGTTGCCTCATACGGATAAATTAACTGGAAACACTCGGTGAACTTTGTGTGTGTCTGGATTAGATGTGCAGCCGCGGATCGAAGCGCCGCATGCAACTAGCGGCTGTTTGTTACCAAAGGAGGAGGAAGAGCTAATTTTAGCCTCTGATTCGGGAGGGCATGATAAAAGGAGTAGCTAATGGCGGCGCGCACAAACGGCTTTCGGTAAGTTATCTTAAGCTAGCACTAACAGTAAGTCCAACGAGTAATAAAAAAAGCTAATTTTAAAACGATAACAAATTTGAGATACTGGCAGTTACAGAGGGCGGAGACAGAGTTTTGATGGGCGTGGACTTCAGAGCTCATTATCATAAACAGGTCGTTTAGAACGGAAGTTAGAAATGGCAGAATTAAAAAGGGTATAATGTATTATCTAAGAATTATTTTGTGTATTAAATTCAATGAACAGGGTCTGGATAGCACACAGACATACCATAAAAATTTTAAAAACCCATCTGAGGTCCCCTTTAATGAACTGGACTCTGCTCTGTTTTTAATGGGTCCCATACAAACCGGTCCGTCTGGTGGAAAGACAGCTTCTTGATCTCTCAGGAAAAATATAAAAACTCAGTTGGTTGTTGTTGATCGAAGTAAACGCAAGCAAACATTAAGAATGTTGCTTTACCTGCTGTAAATCAGCTGATTATCATGGACTAAAGTCCGACATCGTCAACTCTGTTCTGGTCCACTCAGCGACTGGTGTGGAGCTAATAGATGAAGCAGGTCCTGCTTGGCGTCAAATCTGTCGACTCTTTTCCAAAATTCAGCTTTAACTTGTTAAGTTGTTGTTAGCTGAATTTTTAGCCCAGAAGAAAGCAGGAAACTCGCATGCGCATTAGATAAAGCTACAAAATTCACAGCGCCATCTAATGACCCGGCATGGTAACTACAGCAGATTCATGAGGGCGGCGGGGGGGGGTTCATGAGGATGGGGGAGATTCATGAGGGCGGGGGGAGATTCCGACGGATGCATGTAAACACAGAATTCGTTTGTGTAAACGCGGATCTTTTCCTCTAATTAACATACGCAAAAACCAACGTTTCCCCCCATCGTGTCGGTGTAAACAGGGCATAAGTCAGGTCCTCTGGACAGATTTAAAAAGAAAAAAAAACTGCTGCTGCTGTGAATAGCAAGCAGCCGTCAGAGTGCTAATGATCGGTCATTAGGCTGATGGTCCTCCTTGATCATGTGAACAGCTAGCTTTGAATGTTAACAACAAACTGGTTGATCCACTATGAGAAAGTGCTATTTATAAGATGGAGCTCGTGCAGCTCCTTGAACAAGTAAAGACGAAATGTTTCATCAATTTTTTAATTATTTTTTTATCCATCCAGAGGACCTGTCCTGACTTAACTTTTTTACCTGGATTATTGAGCATGCATCAGGATATTTCAACAAATCATAAATCAAAACGTTCAGCAGATCATGTAGGCGCACATGACGTCATCACGTTGTGTTGCCACTGCAGGCATCCTAGCCACAGGTTGGTCATACAAAAACAGCGTCTTTTATATCTGCAAGTTATTTTTGATGGAATGTCCGATAATGAACTTTAACGCTAATATCGGCCGATGCCATGCCGATAATGTTGTGCGTCCCAACATGCAAATTATGTAAACAAATGTGACTTATAGGGTGAAAAATACAGTATGCTTTGTTCTGCTGTTTTAGCTACAGGTACTTTTCAGCTGTTTTTTTGTTCATTAAAGCATTTTTTTTTTTACATAATTTCTACTTTTTATGCTCATTTCTGTTTCTTTCAGCCTAATTTGGCAAACCTGTTCTTCTGCTAATTTCCGCATTCGTCTGTGTATAATACGCTGTTTTTTTGCTCATTTGAATGCCCTGCGTATTCTACACCGAAGCGTATTATCTATGGATTTTTTCCCATATTTTTAGACACATTTTTCGCTCTGATTCGTCGTTTTTCATTTTGGGCAAAAATGGTGCAGTACCAGTTTCGGCCGCTATGGGCAGCAGCAGAGGACTCAGAGAGCGAAGAGGAAGAGGAGGGCCACTTCCAGACCGTTTCTAGCTCATGTGTCCGAAAAAAGCCTCCTCTGGTCGGACTGACTCTGTCGCTGCCCGCCCCCTGCTCTGGATGTAGCTGCATTTAGCTGTGAGGTTCGCTGTTTTTGTTTGCAAGATACCGTAACTCATAAACCACACCGCAGATTTTTAAATCCAGCTGATTTCACATTTGGTTAAGCTCAGGATCCCGTTTGCTATAAAGTTAGCTAAGAAATACAGTATATTTTTTAAGCGTTTATTTAGCTAAATTTAAAGAAAGAAAGCGTCTGAACCGCTTGTTTGCAAATTGCGAACTATTTTTTTAAATCCAGCTTAGACCAGCTGATTTCACATTTAGTTAAGGTCAGGAAATCGTTTGCTATAACGTCAGCTAAGAAATATATTTTTTCTCGCAAAGAAATAATAGTTTTTACCGTGTTTTGTTGTAAATTCCTTCGGTGCTCGCCCACTTCTGCAGCTGCCATTTTAAGCAGGGCAAATGATGCGCTGACGCGTCGAGTAGCGGTGACTCATAATAGATGCGTATTAAACACCGAAGCGTATTATGTACATTTTTTTTCTGGTTTATTGGCAATAATTGGACAAAGCGCATTATACACAGGTGCGTATTTTACAACAACGAATACGGTTTTTGTTCTACCGTTTCAGATAACGTTTTAGCATTTTTAGTTAATTTCAGCTGCTTTCAGATAAATTAAAGGTTTTTGTGGTGATTTCTGAGTCCAGATTAACAGCAGGTACAATATAAAATCAGAAACAGTTCTTGTTGAGGAAAATTTTCATATCTGTTTCTCGGGCAGTATGTGTGAGTGTTCTGGACAGACGGTGTCTCCTGCAGTGGAGAACACATGTTGACTGGGTGTAGAAGAAGCTTGAACTCATAAATATGAGAATGCAACATCAGACAGAAAAGGATAAGTCTTGTGATGGTTCCACCAGCAGCAGCAGAGTCCTCAGACTGAACGGCTGGTGGAATGTCCTGGTCCATCTGCAGCCCTCTCTCCATTTGTTTCTTCATGGACATGGAGCTATGATATTATGTTCTGTGCCTCTTCTTCAGCAAAAAGCTCCTCCAGTGGAGACTTTCTGGACAGACTGCAGGGAGGTGGTTCCTAAACAAACAGGTTCATCAGTATGATCAGTAAAAAAGGGATTATTCTCTCATTTCTCTCATTCTCTACCCCTCTTCTGGATGACTGTGTATACATTATCACGTTGTATTGGTGAGAACTGGTGCAATGTTAATAAAAGCTCTTGTATCTTGTATTATTAAATCATTAAGATTGAGAATGTATATAATTTCAGCTATCATACACTTACATTCTCCTCCTCATCCTCCACTCCCTCATTCTCTGGCCTTTCTTTAGATTGCATGGTGACCCCATCATCTCCACAGTCTTCCTCTGTTGACTACAAAGAACATTTCTAGTATTTAGATTTCAGATTTTAATAGCAGTAAGGACAGTTGTGTGTGAAGGACATTTCACCTGCTCAGTCAGCTTTCTCTGGATCTGCTCCCAGGCACATCATCCATCTTCTGTTTAAAGAGCAGAGCAGCTCTTCTCCACCTTATAACAAGATGATTAACTTATTTGACAAGTGGTCCATGGTAGGTGGTGTGTACTTGGGTTGATGGTTTTCACCATGACCCTGCAAACATATAAACAAACATGTAATGTCACTGTTACTGTAACGTTAGCTTAGGATGGACTATTAATTAGCTTAGCTCTGTTGTTATTGCTCTATTGTTATTGTTAACTAACCTAAATGTTGGTGATGCCACATCTGAAAAGGGATTCAACCTTTTCACAATATATGATGTAACCGTTCTGTGGCACTCTTCATTCAATTGCACCAACGTATTTCCCTTGGACGTGATAGTGAACGGAGGAGCACACCGTGGAGCCTGGCTAACATTATTAGCCATTTCAGGTCGTTTGTCTATGAAAAAATACAAGAGCTAACGTTGGCATGGTGTTTGCATTTGAGCTGACCTACCGCTTTAAGTCGAGTTAAACTTGTTAGCTGCCTTAATGTTGGTATGAGACGTAGTTTATAGTTTTATTTACCTGATGGAGCCGGAGGAGGCAGCAAAAATAGGGATCAAAAATAAATATTTTGAACGATTCCGGGAAAACGGACAGTTAGTCCCAGATCCAACCGATTCTCGATCCTCGATGCCCAACCCTAATAAAAAGTTTATACCAAAATTTTAGGTGTTTATTTTTAATATAGATTTTGCAGGAACGACATTTGAATGTTTGATCAGTTGCAATTGGCTTTCATAAACATTAATATAATGCATTAATAATAACCGCTCTAAATGAATAATTGGTTCCCATTTACTGTATGTCTCCCCAGATTGTAAGAGATGGCTGTTTGTAAGAACATTTAGTTGCTTGTGTTTGAATGTGGGTCATGAATGCCAGCCGGCAGCCATTTCACAAAGCCTAACTTGCGCGTGAGGAGCCAGTTCACCAAGAAGTGCTGCCATATTATGTTACTTCTGCTTTTGTGGCTTGAGCTTTTTTAAAAGTCATCATTTTACCATTTAATTTCAGTTAAAACCTAATTTTGTCCCTAGTAATAGTAATATATTTGACTTCAAGAAAAGTGTTGATAATGTAATCATCCAAACCTGTTGAATTAGTTGTTAAATATTAAGTTTGAGACTTAAGGCAAGCAGTCGGATGGTTCTGATGTTCTCATATTACATTGTGCTTTATCATAAAGGTGTGAAAACATTAGGAGCACCAGTCCATGAACAAAGAGTGAAGGAAGTGTCATTTTGACAGTTTCAGCAGATTATTTATGAGTATTATGATCATTCTGATAATTATGAGCAATGATTGATTCAAAGGATCCTAATAATTATAATAATAATAATAATATCTAAAAAAGCTAAGTCTGGTCCTCTGGACATTCAAAAAAAAAAAAAAAAAACCTGTAGAAACGTTTCGTCTTTCGTCCGAAAGACTTCCTCAGTCTGAGAAGCTGTATTCAGCTCAGTCTTATGCCGGGTACCCACCGGACTTGTCAGAACGCTCCTGCCGCCCCCTTTTGGCCGCTTGTCACGTTCCCACACGTTTTCAGCCACTGAAGACGCCACTGATGACGCGCCCTGGGAGGAGGCAGAGGAGGGGGGGTCTGGCCCTGGTTTTCTACGAGCCGAACTGCAGCTCCAAAAGGCTTTGTTGAGATTAAAACTTTTTTTTTATGTTTGGGGTGATCACGTTCGAGCAGACAGCAGCAACTGTTTAAAATGCCAAGTTTCTTAACCGGAGGCTGGTTTGTTCATGGAGGCTCGATGGGGTAAGTTTAAAAAGTCCAGAAAAAGTCCCGTTTTCGTTGCGTTATCACATAGTAGAGTCTCTCCCGATTGGTTGCTGCGACGAGTCGAGTGTCGAAAGTTCAAATATTTGACCCTTGGCGGCTCGACGCATAGGTTGCTTCGGACGCGCGCGTGCGTGGAAAGGAACTGCCGCGTGCCGTCGCGCCGCTTCAAACACTCAAAACGCGCCGCTTCACGATTCGACGTGCCTCGACGCGTCTCCACATAGACTTTCAATGTAAACCGGCCGCTTCCGCCGCCCGACATGGGTCCAGTGGGTAACCGGCATTATAAATAGCACCCTCCCACAGTGGATCAACCAGTTGGCTGATGACAGCCTGAAACCAGCTGCTCACATGATCAAGGAGGACCATCAGCCTGACGATGGATCGTTAACACCCTGATGGTTGTTTGCTATTCATAGCATGCATCAGGGTAATAATAATAATAAACTTTATTTGTATAGCACCTTCCTACAATGCCTTGCATTGGCCAAGGTTCTTAACAGGACAGAAAATAAAAGAACAGGTACAATAAATCAGTGAAAATAAAAACCGCAGCAATAAAAGGAGGCAGTGGAAATAAAAATGCTACATACTAAAATACCAAAAGTAATAAAAGTTACAGATTGAAAGCTTTTTTGAACAAGTGGGTCTTCAGTCTGGTTTTGAACAGAGTCAGATCAGAGGTGGCACGCAGCTCAAGGGGGAGACTGTTCCAGGCTTTTGGGCCGGCAACAGAAAAGGACCGGTCTCCCCATTGTTTGTACCTTGAGCGAGGCACCTCCAGCAGGTGTTGACTGGCAGATCGTAAAGCTCTGCCGGGCTGATGGGCTTTCAAAAGTTCTGAGATGTACAGAGGAGCAAGTCCATTCAGAGCTTTGAAAACATTATTAGGGCTTAGTGTATTACTAGTTGATGTTTCTCTTAGTTAATTCTAGATGTTATTACTGTTTTTCTCTTGCATTTGTTGTTGGATGTAACTGGGACCCTGTGTACATATTCTCGTTTTCAACACATGTACTACATGCGGTGCAAATGACAATAAATTCACTCTGACTCTGACATCATTTTTATTACGGTAGTTGTATTCTCTGGTCAGAAGTTGATGCATGCTTGTTATAACTCCGCCTATAACTCCAAGGCGGAAACTTCAGTGATGTCAATGCCCATATATGGAGAGGGGCAGATTTTCCCGGAGCTGCATGCTAAAATCTGCTATAAATCATGAAATAACACATTTTGCTTTATTTCTCTACAACATAAATAAACGCTCCTGTTTTATTTTTAAATAAACTAATAAATATTAATGGCGATGCAATTTGAAAACATGGTGGGACATGGACTTTAAGCTAGTTCTGTATTTTGGTTTTACAAATATCTCTGTTCCCTTAAGGATATAACAACTTTGTGTTTTTACAATTTTTTTACTAGAAATTCAAGTAGTTTATGGCTAGAAAGTTCATGCTCAATAATCCAGGTACCATCCATCCATCCATCTTCTTCCGCTTATCCGGGGTCGGGTCGTGGGGGTAGCAGCCTAAGTAGGGAGGCCCAGACTTCCCTCTCCCCAGCCACTTGGAGCAGCTCCTCTGGGGGAATCCCAAGGCGTTCCCAGGCCAGCCGAGAAACATAGTCCCTCCAGCGCGTCCTGGGTCTTCCTCTGGGTCTCCTCCCGGTGGGACATGCCCGGAACACCTCACCAGGGAGGCGTCCAGGAGGCATCCTAACCAGATGCCCGAGCCACCTCAACTGGCTCCTCTCGATGTGGAGAAGCAGCGGCTCTACTCCGAGTCCCTCCCGGATGACTGAGCTTCTCACCCTATCTCTAAGGGAGAGTCCAGACACCCTGCGGAGAAAACTCATTTCAGCCGCTTGTATCCGAGATCTCGTTCTTTCGGTCACAACCCAAAGCTCATGACCATAGATGAGGGTGGGAACGTAGATCGATCGGTAAATTGAGAGCTTTGCCTTTCGACTCAGCTCTCTCTTCACCACGACAGACCGGTACAGCGCCCGCTTCACTGCGGACGCTGCACCTATCCGCCTATCGATCTCACGCTCCAGTTTTCCCTCATTCGTGAACAAGATCCCGAGATACTTAAACTCCTCCACTTGGGGCAGGACCTCCTCCCCGACCCGGAGAGGGCATGCTACCCTTTTCCGGCTCAAGACCATGGCCTCGGATTTGGAGGAACTGATCCTCATCCCGGCCGCATCACACTCGGCTGCAAACCGCTCCAGTGAAAGTTGTAAATCACGAACTGATGAAGCCAGTAGGACCACATCATCTGCAAAAAACAGAGAAGCGATTCTAAGGTCACCAAAACGGATCCTCTCAACACCTTGGCTGCGCCTAGAAATTCTGTCCATAAAAGTTATGAACAGAATCGGGGACTTCAACGCTCACGTGGGCAATGACAGTGAGACCTGGAGGGGTGTGGTTGGGAGGAACGGCCCCCCTGATCTGAACCAGAGTGGTGTTCTGTTATTGGACTTCTGTGCTCGTCATGGATTGTCCATAACGAACACCATGTTTAGGCATAAGGGTGTCCATATGTGCTCTTGGCACCAGGACACCCTAGGTCGCAGTTCGATGATCGACTTTGTTGTCGTCTCATCTGATCTGCGGCCGCATGTCTTGGACACTCGGGTGAAGAGAGGGGCGGAGCTGTCAACTGACCACTACCTGGTGGTGAGTTGGCTCCGATGGTGGGGGAGGATGCCGGTCAGACCTGGCAGACCCAAACGTATTGTGAGGGTCTGCTGGGAACGTCTGGCAGAGTCTCCCGTAAGACGGAGCTTTAACTCCCACCTCCGGGAGAGCTTTGAACACGTTCCGAGGGAGGCGGGGGACATGGAGTCCGAGTGGGCCGTGTTCCGCGCCTCTATTGTCGAGGCAGCTTATCGGAGCTGTGGCCGCAAGGTTGTTGGTGCCTGTCGTGGTGGCAACCCTCGAACCCGGTGGTGGACACCGGCAGTGAGGGATGCTGTCAGGCTGAAGAAGGAGTCCTATTGGGCCTTTTTGGCTTGTGGGACCCCGGAAGCAGCTGATAGGTACCGGCAGTCCAAGCGGCATGCGGCTCGGGTGGTTGCTGAGGCAAAAACTCGGGCGTGGGAGGAGTTCGGAGAGGCCATGGAGAATGACTTCCGTACGGCTTCGAGGCGATTCTGGTCCACCATCCGGCGTCTCAGGGGGGGAAAGAGGTACGCGACCAACACCATTTATGGTGGGGGTGGCGTGCTGCTGACCTCAACTCGGGATGTTGTGAGTCGGTGGGCGGAATACTTCGAAGACCTCCTCAATCCTACTGGCACGTCTTCCACTGAGGAAGCGGAGCCTGGGGACTTTGGGTCGGGTTCTCCGATCTCTGGTGCTGAGGTCGCCGAGGTGGTTAAAAAGCTCTGCGGTGGCAAGGCTCCGGGGGTGGATGAGATTCGCCCGGAGTTCCTTAGGGCTCTGGATGTTGTAGGGTTGTGTTGGCTTACGCGACTCTGCAATATCGCGTGGACATCGGGGGCAGTTCCCTTGGATTGGCAGACTGGGGTGGTGGTTCCCCTATTCAAAAAGGGGGACCGTAGGGTGTGTTCCAACTATAGGGGGATCACACTCTTAAGCCTCCCTGGTAAGGTCTATTCAGGGGTTCTGGAGAGGAGGGTCCGTCGGATAGTCGAACCTCGGATTCAGGAGGAGCAGTGTGGTTTTCGTGCTGGTCGTGGAACACTGGACCAGCTCTACACCCTCAACAGGGTCCTGGAGGGTGCGTGGGAGTTTGCCCAACCAGTTTACATGTGCTTTGTGGACTTGGAGAAGGCATTCGACCGCGTCCCTCGGGGGGTTCTGTGGGGGGTACTCCGGGAGTATGGGGTACCAGGTCCTTTGATAAGGGCTGTTAGGTCCCTGTACGACCGGTGTCAGAGCTTGGTCCGCATTGCCGGCAGTAAGTCAGGCTCGTTTCCGGTGAGAGTTGGACTCCGCCAAGGTTGCCCTTTGTCACCGATTCTGTTCATAATCCAGGTACCAAATCCAATAATTCTCATTCGGGTCAGTAGGTCAAGTAGTTTATCTTTTGAAAAAACAAAACAAAAGAAAAACTGAATGAGCAGTTCACAAGTATTACAGATGGAGTGCTGACATTTTATCAAATATAAGACGTAAACTTAAAATAGAAAAAAAAAATAGATCCAACTTCCCCATAATAAAATAAACTAATAATAATAATAATAATAATAAATTCAATTTATACCGCACTTTTCATTAATAAAAATCTCAAAGTGCTAAAACTAGTATGATTCAGGTTAAGCGTGAGAACTGACTGTTTCAGTGAACAGCCCTTTTGCCGAAGCGCTAACTATATACAGTGTCCTCACACAGCCAAGATCTTATTTTTTGTTTCTGACAACCATGTTGATGTCTTCTCGTGTTAAAAACAGCTGACTAGAGATTGCTATCCGTTTTGGAGAAATCGAGTAGCTTTTACAAGATGCGAGGCCATAGCAGACTAAAACCCTTGACCTGTTATTACCTGGTAAGGAATGGCTTTTACCCTACTGCTTGGCAACATGTGATTCAGTGTTGCCAAGAAACCACTACCTCCTTCTCTCTGGTTTGGCATCAGACTTTTTTTTTTACCTTTTAGTGTCTATTTTACACATTCTTTTTTGTGTGCATGTCTTTTCATTTAGCCCCCACCCCTTAGTTTTTGGTTTCATCTTAGTATTTTTGAAGTGCCATGTAAACACGGTGTTTCCAAGACAACATAGATGTCAGCCTTTTGTGTTACTCTGCCCAACTTGTCACCCACAGAAGCACTTGTGGCATAGAAAGAAAAATCACTTAAAGACCGTGTAAAGTGAATTTCAACATTTTCTTCAATAAACATTATAAATGTCATAATTGTAATCTTGTAAATGAGTAAAAAGTCTCAAAATTGTAGCTCAATTAATTTTGGAGTTATAGAGCAAACTGTGTATAAACATATTTCTATTTCAGGATTTTTTAGGCGTGTTTTAAATGTGACCGCGTTTCGTCACGCGGTCCTCATTAGTATAGCCCCACCCCCTGCAGCTCCAGCCGTATAAATTCGCCTCGGTGGAGCCGTTCACTCGCGAATCGCAGATAGCATCAGATAGCAATAGCATAGATATTTTGTTCATTGTTAGCTAGCTAATCAATTATGCCTCGTTCGTGCATCCTCCCTGGATGTCGCAATGGTCAGGGCACCCGTACAAATCATAACATGTTTTTAAACCGCGTGGTTTTATACCGAGTATCTGTAATGCTTGGATAGGTCAATGGATAAGGCGCTTGCCTTCCGTCCCAAACCCCACGGGTTCAAATCCCGCATGGTACAACTCTTTTTTTTATTTTTTTTTTATTCATTCCAGATTAAAAACACACAAAAAAACTATTTACAAAAACAGCGTAACTCTTGGAAAAAGTAGCTGCTGTTACAGACAGAACTCGGATAAAAACAGAGCAGGTTTACTGGATCTCTGCTGCCTGCCTCTCCAGTCTCCACACAGTCAGCTCAGGGCAGGGGCTGGACACGAGCGCAGCATGCGCTGAAACCGCGCCCACGCACTGACACGCCCCTAGCGTTCCAGGGCAAGGCAAAATCATGTTTTTTCATGATTTTTGAGACTTAATTTTATAACAGGGTATCCGCGGGGTTGTAAAAGGTATTAAAAGGTAGTAAATGAAATTAACACAAATTAAGGCCATTAAAAAGTATTAAAAAGTAATAAACGTCATCTGACGAGGTATTAAATTTTTTAAACCTACACAACTATATTTTTCTTGTTCTGTCGTCTAAAAAAAGGTCTGTGAATTTATTTATCTTTTCTAATTTTATGTTCCAAGTAGGACCTTAGCTAAAACAAAGACGTCACATCGCTGCGCGCACCTACAGCTGGTATCATGTCTGTAAAAAGAAACAGGAAAGGATCACGGCTTTATCCTCCGACATTTAACAAGAAATGTACCTAAACAATTGTTTTTTAGCTCGAAATTATAGCAAAAGGTGTGTCTCAGTCTAACGTTTTCTTAATAAAAGTACTTTAATGGTTAAATCGGCTTTATTTTTTTTAAAAAAGTGTCGCTGCCTCAGTGCCTGTGTGCTCCGTGATCGCTCAGCGGTGACAAACAGGAAAAAGGAGCGCGGCTCGTTTCGCCGACATTTAACAAGAAAATTACCTAAACAATTATTTGTTAGCTCGAAATTATAGCTTTTCTGTCTGTCATTTTCTTAATAAATGCACTTTAATGGTCAAATTAGCTGCATTTCGCCACCGTGGTGCAGTTTGCTGCTGGGTTGAAGGTTCAAGCAGAGGTGGGGAGATTATGGCAGGCCGATTGAGTCATTAATAGCTAGTGAAGATTCTCAGTCATCCAGGACATGGTGAATTCTAAAAAATGCAATAAAAAAACAATAAAGTATAGTATAATAGTATAATAAATAGTATAATAAATAAAGTCCAGTTGTTTTTGTCTTGAACTTTTTTAAATTTGTCATTATAGGCACGTTTTCTTATTACATGATACAACAGCATGCCATACTATTACTACAATAGATATCATGAACTGTTTTTTTTTTTTTCAGTCAGAATGAATGAAACGGTCATATTTCAGTGTTATGGTTTATAAATATGGGGAAAAAAAATCTATAAATATGTCACTTCGTCCTATAAGTTGCAAGGCATGTAAATTATGCAAAAAACTGCAACTTACAGGATGAAAAATACAGTACTGTAGTTATTATTTTCTACCTCTCTTTTTGAATTATGCATGTGTTCAGTGTTGAATTATTTTAAATAAACTGTTCTGTTTTCAAGTTTACAGTTTTTGTTTGCCATTAGAGATATGTTATGTGTGGGAACAATTAAACTTTTTCTCTTGGGTTAGATTTAAATAACAAGTAGGTCAGTGCTTTTATTGAGGCAAGAAGCAAATTGATGTATCCAGTAATTGTTATAAAACTACATTTACTACCAAAGTTTAGGAAGAAAATGACAGTAATCTATCACTTTACAATTAGTTGCTCTAAACTGAAGTACAACAGGTTGCCGCTACGGTTACAGCTCGGTGCCGTGATGGTATTAAAAAAATATTTTGATGGTATTAAAAAGGTATTAAAAGGTATTAAATTCAACTCTGGAATTTCTGCATATACCCTGTATAAGGTAAACAATGTTTTTAATCAGTCAGATTTAAATGGGTGATTAATAACACATATTTATGCCATGTGACAAACTAAAAACACACATTTAATTTCACTTTACACGGTCTTTAAGACATACAAACACATCAGATTTGAGTTGCTGGTTTGTTTTGTTGCTCTGTTACACCAGTGGGACTTGCTGGTCTCAAACGTAGCCTGTGTGCCTTCTAGTGGAAGGAATCATGGCAAGGTCCAAAATAACTTATCTGGTGACATTTATTTTAAATTACATTTGTTGAAGCAAACAAACCTAAGACATAGGGTTGTGATTTGAGACTTTTACTTTTTTACTCGTATTGGTTCAGATTTCTTTGGCAGAGAATTCAGCAGTTAAATCATTTAGGTTCTGACTCGGTATGATAACTACCTCAGAACAGGAATGCAAACTGACTTTATAGTTGGCCCTCTCGTGGAGCGAAGAGGAGAACTGGAAATTCCTTCTGTTCATCGTCTCAGCTGTCCCACGTATCTACATATATTAAAACCTTTAGAGCTGGAGAATTTGGTAAAATAAGCAATTTGCTGACTTCTGTTTTGGTCTGTTGCTGCATCTAGGCATAAGAAAGGTCACTTTGGAAAATGAGTTGCCATGTTAAAGTCCAAGATGGCCACCACCATATTTTAATCAATCAATTACCGGTAGTTTTATTTGGGAGTGGTGGCGCAGAGGTTAGAGGAGGTGGGCCTGTGATCGGAAGATCACCAGTTCAATTCCTGGTACCGACAACATCAAAAATGTGAGTGAGGTAGGTGAAGCACCCCCACCTGCCTCCACCATAATTTGCCCCACTCTGGGCCCTTGAGCAAGGCCCTTAACCCCCACCATCTGCTCCCTAGATGGCAGCTCGCTGCTTCACACCGAGGGCTGTGGTAGCTCAGTTGTCTGTGGTTGTGTCAGGAAGGGTATCTGGTGTAAAAATAATTGCCAAGTCTTCATGTGAATTACCGTATTTTCCAGCCTATAGGTCACAGTTTTTTTTTATTACTAATTTTTATGCCCTGCGACTTATGGGGCGAAGCAACATATTTATGGATTTTTCCCCACATTTTTAGACCAATTTTCGACTAAGATATGACAGTTTCCATTCATTCTGACGAAAAAAAATGGAGCAGTACCACTTTCGGCCGCTAGGGGCAGCAGTACCACTTTCGGCCGCTAGGGTCCACCGACCGTTCCCAGCTCGTGTGTCCGAAAAAAGCCTCCTCTGCTCGGACTCACTCTGTCGTAGCCCGGCCTCCTGAACTCTGGCGGTAGGTCTGGACTATTGTTTGTTAGCAAAATAGCTAATGAACCACACGACAGATTTTGATGAAACTTACAGAAAGTAATCACTGGATGGGTATTTACAACCTTTTAGCTGTAAGAGATGTTTGAGCTAAAATTCGATGTCTTAGGACCGTAGTTGTGGTAGCTTTTAGCTCAGTTAGCAAAATAGCTCATGAACCACACGACAGATTTTGATGAAACTTACAGAAAGTAATCACTGGATGGATATTTACAACCTATTAGCTGTAGGAGATGTTTGAGCAAAAATTAGATTTATTTATCATTTATTTTCGCAACGCGTGCTGTAAAGTTGTAAGTACCGTATTTTCCGGACTATAGATCTCAGTTTTTTTGCCTAATTTGCATGCCCTGCAACCTATAGAGAGGTGGGACCTGTTTATGGATTTTCCGCCCATATTTTTAGACAAAATTTTGGCTCAGAAATTACCGTTTTTCATTTAGGCAAAAAATGGTGCAGTACCACTTTTGTCTGCTAAGGTACACCGACCGTTCCCACCTCATGTGTCCGAAGGCAGCCCCCACTGGTCGGACTGACTCTGTCGCAGACCGGCCTCTTGCTCTGGAGCTCTGACACTTCCAGAGAGTCCACCGACCGTTCCCACCTCATGTGTCCGAAGGCAGCCTTCACTGGTCGGACTGACTCTGTCGCTGCCCGGCCTCCTGCTCTGGAGGTAACTACTGTTAGCTGTGTTTTTTAGCAAGATAAGTCAAGAACCACAGGACAGATTTTTATCAAACTTACAGAAAGTAATCACTGTATGGACATTTACAAGTGACTAGCTTTATGAGATGTTTGAGATTTTAAAAAAAATCGATGTTTTATAGACGTAAACGTGTCGCGTTAGCTTCAGGTTATTTTCCTGCTACTATTTGTATAGTCTCAAGCGAAAGGACTCGTCTGCGCTTATCAAGAATCCAAGAATCAAGCGGAATGGAGTAGCTTTCATCGCAGCCAAGGCAGTCACCAAAGCCGTTCAAGGTTTCAATGCAATCAACGATAGGATCATAGCCATACGTATCAATGGGAAACCTCGCTCAATCACAGTTTTACAAACCTATGCCCCCACAACCGACGCGGCAGAAGAGGATATTGAGAACTTATTCTTTGATCTCCAACAAGCAATAGAACAGACCCCCGCCAAGGATGTCATTTTCATAACGGGTGACTTTAATGCAAATGTCGGTTCCAGAGAAGACCTACTATTCGTTGGCAAATTCGGCTTGGGCGAGCGGAATGACGCAGGCGACCGCCTGGTTTAATGTTGTACAGAAAATCGCCTATTAATCATGAACACATGGTTCAAATAACCAATGCGTCATTTATACACATGGACAGCTCCAAATGGTGTGCATCGAAATCAAATCGATTACTTCTTGTGCCAACAGCGATGGAAAAGCTCAGTATTGGGCTGTGAAAAATCTCCCGGAGCAGACTGTGGCTCTGATCACCAACTCCTTGTTGCAAAAATCAAACTCCGTTTCAAAAACATCAAACGGCCGGCAGCAACACGTCGCTTCGACACAGGCAACATCCCTCCACTTTATGCTGTTGAAATCAAGAACAGATTTGAAGTGCTCAACACAATTGGAAAAGACCCAGATGAACTTTGGGAGGAAGTTAAAGCCATCACGCAAAATACAGCAAAGCAAATAGTTCCATTGATAAAACCAGGAAGACGACCTCAATGGCTATCGGATGAATCGATCAGAATCGCCAACAAGCGCCGAGAAGCCAAAGCTGCTGGCAATAACACAGAATTCAGACGGCTAAATGCGGTATTTCAGAGAAAAGACAGAGAAGACAAAGAACGTTACTGGAACAATCAATGCGCCAAGCTGGAAGAAGCAAACAAGAAAGGTCATACACAAACTCTATTCACATATGTAAAGCAGACCAGGGCACCGTTTGCAGTAGAGGTGGGCGATATGGCTCAAAAATTATATTGTGATATTTCAGAGCGTTATCACGATAACGATAAATTTCGTGATATAACCACAAAAAAAAAGTATTTATTTGACAAATTTAACTTAACATGTTGCTTTGCAGTATTATATAAAATTTTAAAAAACAACAAGGGGTAATTTTACTGAAATTACTTTATTTAGTAAAGTATTCAGTCTCCCAAGTATAAAAATAAAAAAAATAAAAATGATCTGTTATTTAGATTGTGTTACGACCCGGCTCAGCCAGGAGAAGCGGAAGTAACATTAAAAACCCAGATGGAACAAGGTTGAATAAAAGTAACAATTTAATTGGTCAGTTTAAAATAAAATTTAACATTAGCAAAAGGAGGGGTACTTTCACACATTTCATTCAAAAACAAAATTTGGTCCTAACTTAAAGAGGAGCCACTTGCTCCCACACACAAAAGTCAGGGTAGTGCTGAAAGGCGTCCAGCTTACCCTAAAGCTCGTTAGTGTTTCAGCTTCCTCTGTTCAGAGAGAGTCAGAGTCAGAGAGTCTTTATTGTCATTTGCACCGCATGTGGTACATGTGATGAAAATGAGATTATGTACACGGGGTCCCAGTTACATCCAACAACAAATGCAAGAGAAAAACAGTAATAACATCTAGAATTAACTAAGAAAAACATCAACTAGTAATACACTAAGCCTAATATAGTGGAAATAAACAGCAGCACGAACATGAGTTTGTATGAGCAGATGGTCACAGATGAACACAGATGAACACAGCAACAAGAAAACAGATCAGCATCAGCACAATGTGATATTTTGCAGTGTTTATTTTTTATTTTATTTATTCATGAGTCTAACAGCCTCAGGGTTCCTGCAGGAACGTGTCATTTCTCTGATTCATTTTTTTAACAACTGCCGTGGACCGACTGTGGAACTTATAGACAGCTGAGCTGCGCGTGTTTGTAACAGCGAGGGACACAGGCTGCAACCGGCAGCACGCGCAGCGGCTGCAGAGCGGGGGAAGGGGGAGACATTTGAGCTCTCTGTGCCTGTGCGCAGGCACAGAGAGGGAGAAGGGAGGAGAAGGGAGAAGCTGCCTGAGACACGAGTTGTTTGTTTTTTAGCATTTTAGCCAGCAAATATTGCACGCAGACTGGTGGAGGGAGGTGCGCAGTTCTGTTTTGTGGGTTAAAGCGCTCGGTTGTTAACTGGGCGGGGCGTTCTGACGTATTACGTCATGAAATTAGCATATCATGATATAACTTTTTTTCTCGGGCAAGCTGTTTTTACCGGTATTATCATGGACTATATGATATGGCCCAGCCCTAGTTTGTAGCACGCAAAGCAGCGGCCATCAAGAACTACGATGGTAAATTATTACAAGACAAAGATCAAATCAAGCGAAGATGGCAGGAATATACAGAAGAGCTGTATTCAGGCCATCAAATAGGACCATTGGAACAGGCATGTCAGGCCGAACAACAACCATACCTTCTTGAGGAAGAAGTCGAGTGGGCCTTGAAACAACTACCAGACGGGAAGGCCTCAGGAATCGACCATCTACCAGCCGAACTACTAAAAGCAGTGCCGACCAAGATTTTAACTGACCTATGTCAAAAAATCTGGTCCACCAAATCATGGCCCAAGGACTGGAAAAGATCAGTTTTTGTCGCTTTTCCTAAAAAAGGCTATATCCAGGAATGTTCCAACCATCGTACTATAGCCCTCATATCTCACATAAGTAAAATCCTTCTGAAGATAATACAGACACGCATCGCAACAATTGTCGAACGGGAACTGCCGGAAGTCCAAGCTGGCTTTCGCAAGGGACGTGGCACTAGAGATCAAATCGCGAATCTGCGCTGGATCATGGAGAAGACCCGGGAATATCAAAAGGACGTCTATATGTGCTTCATTGACTACAGCAAAGCTTTCGACTGCGTCGAACATGAAAAGCTATGGAAGTGCTTGAAACAAATGGGCATCTCTGAACACATCGTACAGCTAATAAAATCACTTTACAATGATCAGGAAGCAATGGTTAGGACAGCCTACAGGAACACGGAGTGGTTTCGAGTCGTGAAAGGAGTTCGGCAAGGTTGCATCCTATCACCAGTTCTATTCAACCTGTACGCAGAAGTGATTATGAGGCGATGCAATTTGGACAAATCTGAGATTGGAATCAAAATCGGCGGCAGAAACATCAATAACCTTCGATACGCAGATGATACAACCCTGCTCGCAGAGCGTGAAAAGGACCTTGACTGTCTCGTCCGACAAGAGCAAGAGGAAAGCGAACGAATGGGACTGTACCTGAACATCAAAAAAACTAAAGTTATGACCACTGCAGGCAATGGTGTAGTGAACATGCAAATAAACAACACAGTAATCGAGTCTGTACAAGATTTCATTTTCCTTGGAGCAAAAATCGACCGCAGTGGGGCATCGGCGCCCGAGATCAAGAGGCGAATCACACTCAGCAGGACTGCAATGTAGGGAATGGAAAAGATCTGGAAGAGCAAGGATATTAGCATTGCAACAAAAGTCAGATTGGTCAACTCAATTGTCTTCCCTATAATGATGTATGGTTGCGAAAGTTGGACGCTTAGAAAAGAAAAGTCGAAGCATTCAAACTTTGGTGTTGGAGGAGAATGCTAAGAATACCTTGGACTGCCATGATGAAGAACAAAGCAGTTTTGGACCGCGTCAAACCGATAATGTCATTATTGGGCAAAATCACCAAACAGCAGCTCTCATTTTGGCCACGTGATACACGCTGATTCTTTAGAAACGTCAGTGATGCTAGGAAAAGTCAGTGGGAAAATAAGACAAGGCCGCCAAAGAACAAGATGGCTCGACACTATCATGACAACAATGACTATGCCAATTGCGGAATTGAAAGAATTGGTGAAAGACAGGAAGGCGTGGAGTATGAAGATTCATAAAATGACCGAAAGGCGGATACGACTGATCAGATAATCATTATCATCATTTGTCTAAATAACTCATAAAACACACCGCAGATTTTCTTGAAACCTCCATCCATCCATCCATTTTCGTCCGCTTATCCGGGGTCGGGTCGCGGGGGTAGCAGCCTAAGTAGGGAGGCCCAGACTTCCCTCTCCCCAGCCACATGGAGCAGCTCCTCTGGGGGAATCCCAAGGCGTTCCCAGGCCAGCCGAGAAACATAGTCCCTCCAGCGTGTCCTGGGTCTTCCTCTGGGTCTCCTCCCGGTGGGACATGCCCGGAACACCTCCCCAGGGAGGCGTCCAGGAGGCATCCTAACCAGATGCCCGAGCCACCTCAACTGGCTCCTCTCGATGTGGAGAAGCAGCGGCTCTACTCCGAGTCCCTCCCGGATGACCGAGCTTCTCACCCTATCTCTAAGGGAGAGTCCAGACACCCTGCGGAGAAAACTCATTTCAGCCGCTTGTATCCGAGATCTCGTTCTTTCAGTCACAACCCAAAGCTCATGACCATAGATGAGGGTGGGAACGTAGATTGATCAGTAAATTGAGAGCTTTGCCTTTCGACTCAGCTCTCTCTTCACCAGAAGACCTACAGAAAGTAATTATTTGGTATTCATTTACAAACTGTGACCTGTATGAGACATTTAAGATAAAATTCGATGTTTTATGGGCATAAACGTGTCGCGGCTAGCCTCGTTTTATTTCCGTGTATAATTTAGCAAATAGCTCATAAACCACTCGGAGGATTTTCTTTCAGCTTACAGAAAGTAATTATTTGGTATTCATTTACAAACTGTGACCTGTATGAGACATTTGAGATAAAATTCGATGTTTTATGGGCATAAACGTGTTGCGGCTAGCCTTGTTTAATTTACATGTATAATTTAGCAAATAGCTCATAAACCACTCGGCGGATTTTCTTTCAGCTTATCCACCTTATTCCTGATTTCCCGCGACTACCCATAATTCATAGCGGAAGCCGGATCTGTACTTCCGCCCGCGGTCCCGCGCTATTGTTTTCTGTTGTGGTGAAACACACTTGCTAGCGATTTATTTATTTATTTACACATGTTACCTTTACCTGACGTAAATGGCAGCACATCAAAGGTGGATACGTTCCAAGGATGTTTTAAAAAGCTGCGAAGATAAGACGTTAACTGTCACTGCTCAGTCCGTGAGTAGTGACAGCTGACGTGAAGCACAGATAACCTCTTATCTCACTGCTCACGGACAGGCTGACTGGACACACTGTAGAAGGTACATGACTTATCTGATATCAGAATATTTAGATCACAGCCAGACATTAATATAGTCAGAGTTCAAGTCTGTGCTGTGAATGAAAGCAGACATTTAATATAAAATTTGTTGAAAATGTTACAAGT
>JBBPBX010002797.1:56408-87506 GCA_038048925.1 Garcialebias charrua | reverse complement strand
TTCTTAACATATAGAGCGACTCCACCACCTCTTTTATTATTTCTGTTCATGTGAAATAATTCATACCCTTCGATGTGAATATTACTTGTGTTATCATCATTGAGCCATGTCTCTGACAGTGCTATTATCGTAAAAGTTCTATTTAACTGTTTTAAGTAATCTGTTATTTTGGATATATTTGCATTTATACTTCTGCTGTTAAAGTGAATAATAGAGAGAACTCCATTTGTTATATTGATGTCATTAAATTGCTCTTCATTGTAGTATTCGCTATCTTTTATTACTGGAAAAAAGTTAGCATCAATAACATCATTAACATTATATATTTTAGGTTCTGAGTCTTCGTATGTTGTCATGTTCTAATGTATTTGTTCATTTCACTGTATGTTATGTCCATTTTGTGTGTAAGTTGTTTCATTGATTTGTAGTTTGTCCTCTCCTGAGTTCGTCTAGATCCTTCAGTTCTTTTATCATTTTAGGGTTAGCCCCTTCATGTGTTTTGATAAAGATGTTTCCATTTCTTGTCCATGTTGATGCTATTTTCTTTTGGTTTTTTAACCACCTTGCTTCCTTTGCAATTTTTCCATTTTTTTTGTTAGATGTTCATTTATGTAAACGTCTGTTCCCTTCAGTAGCTTTGATTTACTAATTACGTAGTTTCTAAACTTCCTGCTAACGAACTCGACGACTACCGACGGTTTGGTATTTGGTGGTTTACTGGGCAGGGTGTAACAGAACGAAATGTCCTCATATTTTATGTCATAGTAATTGTCCCATAAAAAATTAACTACAGTCTCCTCCAGAGTCTCTAGTTCTTCCTGTGGTGCATCCTCAGTTGGGCCAGTGTTATTGAGAGCATGTTTAAATGTCCGACACTTACTAACATCAAGTCCTGTGATCACCACGTTGTTTTTTTTGTGTATTGTTCCATGTCATCTATTTTTCTTTCTAGTTCAGCTATTTAATAATAATAATAATAATAATTGTCTAATCTTGTCATCTGCGTATGTTTCCCATACACAGACGAAATTCGTCTCTGCATTTAACCCAACCACCTACCAGGCGGTGCAGTGAGCAGCCATAGAAGGCGCTCGGGGAGCTGGAGAAATAGGTGTGCACTCATAGACACCCCAAGATGTGTAGTGGCCGGGACGCGAACCCGCGTCCTTCGGGTCCCAAGTCAAACGCCCTAACCACTACACCATCTTGGCTCCTATTTTATTGTCTTTGCTAATTATCAGTTCTTTCAGTTGTCTTATTTCATCAACCAGACCGGCCTGTGAATCAATTTTTGCTGATAATACTGATAGTTTTTCACTTATATAGTTTAGTGATTTTTTAAAGTCTTGCATTTCTGTTGAGCTGTTTCCCTCCGACTCTGTTGTCTTTTGTCCTTTATTTTTCGTCATACTTACAGAGTTAGTAGTCTAGTGGTAGCAGGTCTCTGGTTGATGGTTTGTTTACTGAACCACGTGGCCCTTCCACGAGGCTCACAGGCCTAACGATGGTGGCTGTGGCCCAGTGCCCAGATCAACGGTTAGTTCAGAACTCACGGTCTCAGCAGTCTGCAGCAGTCAGATCTGTTATCCTAAGAGGTTGGCTCACTAGCCTGGCTTAGACGGCGGTCCTCCGGTTTGCACACGGTGTTGGGCCTCCTACAGTCGCAGCAGCTCCGGTGTTAGCCCAGTTAGCACAGCTCGTGGCTCCAGGCGGCGGTCCTCCGGTCCTCCGGTTCGTGCACGGTGTTCGGCGCAGCTCGCAGCCCCAGGCGGCGGTCCTCCGGTTCGCACACGGTGTTCGGCGCAGCTCGCAGCCCCAGGCGGCGGTCCTCCGGTTCGCACACGGTGTTCGGCGCAGCTCGCAGCCCCAGGCGGCGGTCCTCCGGTTCGCACACGGTGTTCGGCGCAGCTCGCAGCCCCAGGCGGCGGTCCTCCGGTTCGCACACGGTGTTCGGCGCAGCTCGCAGCCCCAGGCGGCGGTCCTCCGGTTCGCACACGTGTTCGGCGCAGCTCCAGCCCCAGGCGGTGGTCCTCCGGTTTGCACACAGTGTTCGGCGCAGCTCGCAGCCCCAGGCGGCGGTCCTCCGGTTTGCACGCTCCTGTCCAACAACAACTCGCTCGTTGCTCTGCTCCCGTCCAACAGGACGTCCAACAGGACTTGCTGCTCTGCTCACGTCTGCAGCAAACAGTTTAGCGCAGGTCCTGTCCACCAGCAGCCAGTTCAGCTCAGCTCTCGTCCATCTGGGGCCTGGATGTAATTTATTGACCCACAGCAGCACTCCAATGCCTCTCTGGCCTCACCAGTTCACAGACTGCAGATCAGACCACAGACTTCAGATCGTCAGCCTGTAGCAACAATCCCCAACTCTGTGGTGTTTTGCCGCATTAGTTTTTATCAGCAGCACATGGCTAGTGTTAGCTTGTAGCCTGTAGCCTCCACTCCCAGCTTTGTTGTTTTCTTTCGCTGCAACAAAGCACCTCCAGCGTGCCGGCCCGCGTTTCTTCGTAACAACCGGCGTATTTTTCCGGTTTATTTGTTCACGAAGCCCGCAGCTCCGCAGCTACGGCACCCGGTTACGGTGCCCCAGCTCGGTTAGCTTTGATTAGCCCGGTTTGTAGCTACGCTAGGCTAACTCTCGGCAAAAACTCACGGACACGTTGGCTTGTAGATTCATAATTCTGGATCGCATGTTCCAGTCCAATTTTCGCAGTTTTTTCAGCACTCCTCTCTGCACATCCAGCGCAAAAAACTGCGAGTACAAGCTCTCCAAATACCCCTTTGGAGGTAGTACTGGTAGGAGCCCGACTAAAAGCATCCTCTCTGCTCAGCCGCCATCTTAAATGGTCCAACAGCTTCATTTTGCCTGAGCGGTGTGGTGCAATCCATCCATCCATCCATCCATCACAGCCAGAGCCACTAGCTCTCCAGCATTCCTCTGCCTGCACCAGCTGAGGGAAGAGAGTGTGCATGGGAGGACTCACTGTTACAGTTCTTAATTTTTTTTAAGTATCAGTCAAAAATTGCATTATGGATATGGAAAAACATATATAAGTTGCTTCAGCGTATAAGTCACAGGGCTGACAAATTATGCAACCAAAAAAAACTGCGACTTATATATCAGACAATATGGTACTTCTGTTTTCTGAGTTGCAGGGAGCTGGTGTTTGTTTCTAGCAGTCACTATGTGAAAGCCAGGGTAGTCAGTCCATCACAGGGCCACACTAACTATTCACACTCCCAGTCACACCTTCAGACAATTTATTGTTACCAAATAACCTAACATGCATGTTTTCTGTTTGTGGGAAAACCTGGAGAAAACCTACTACAGTAATAACTCGTTCAGTTTACTGTCGCCATACAGAGAGAAGAGAAAAGAGGGGGAAAAAGAAATTTGTAGCAGATCAGAGACACTCAAAGTGAGTTGGCCTGCTAGAAATGGTGGGTTTTAAAATAGGCATTAAATGTGTTTAAAATACCATTGTATCAGGTGTCTGGTAGTAGGGATTTCAAGTGGGGGCAGAGTATAGCTGAAAGCTCTAATCACCATTAGCTGGAGGGACAGTGAAGAAGATAAATGAGTCAGATCACACTGAGCAACAAAGGAGGGAGACGATGAAGTGCCTTGAAGTTGAAAATTAAAAAGTTGAGGTTAGCAAACGATGACATGGTTAACCAAGCGCCAATAGAAGTGTTAGAATAAGGTGTAATGTGACAGGTAAATTGTGTTTTGGTGATGATCTCGGTAGCAGCATTCTGAAGTACAGTAATGACGTTTATCTATAGGAATAATGGGACGACCTGAGGGAATTGAAATAGTCCAGGCAGGAAGTGATCAGACATTGAACCAGGATGGCAGTACTGTACTGTTAGGGCTACGGGAAGGAAATGAGGTGGTTACTGTTGCACAGATGGTGATAGAGATGTAATTATTGTGAATTCGGAATGACAAAGCACTGTCAAGAATGAAGGCTTTTGGAGGGAGGGGGAAACAGAGGAAACGACAATGAAGATACCCCGAGGCATTCCTATGCCAGAGAAGATACACACTCCCTCCAGAACTTCTGGGTCTTCCCTGGGGCCTCCTACCAGTAACCGTGTTTCCATCTATTTTCATTTCGAATTTTGAGCTTATTTTTGAAATCTCGCAAAAATGTAAATACAAATTAATGCGGATCAGAAGTGTTTCCATTTACTGGCTTGTAGCGCATCTACCAAGCCACGCACAGCGTCATTACGTATGACGTCAGCGTCATTACGTCAGACATCAGCGTTGCGCATGTCTACAGTAAACAGGAAGTAGCAGTTGAAAACAGAACCCGACCACACATCTCGTCAAAATGGAGAGAATATTTCAGATACGTGTTGCTATCGGGCAAGTTGTATTTATTCTGTCATGCCAACTAGTTTTAGCGATGTTACATGTTGTCCGGAGCGGAAACAGCTGATCAGTCACGTGACGTGAATGTTCGCTACGGCAGAACTGAGTCGGCAAATCTGTTTCCATCTGTCGTTTTGCGCATCAGCTCTGTTTCGAAGCCCCCAAAAACTACCTCAAGCGAGCGTATCAACTTTTGAGCAAATTAGAGGAAGTTAACTCGAATTTTTCCGTTTCCATTAAGCTTTTCTGATGCGATGCTTCATATTGCGCATCTAGAAACCTTGATGGAAACACGGCTAGTGAGACATGCCTCAAAACCTCTAAAGGGATCCATCCAGGAAACATCCTAATCAGATGCCTGAACAACCTCAACTGACTCCTTTCAATGTGGAGGAGCAGCGACTCTACTCTGAGCTCTCCCCGAATGATGGAACTCCTCACCCTCTCTCTAAGGCTGAGCTCAGCCTCCCTGCGAAGGAAGCTGATTTTGTCTGCTTGTATATGGGATCTCATTCTTTCTGTCATGATCCAAACTTCATGAGGTGAGGGTCAGAATGTAGACAGACCAGTAAATTGAGAGCTTTGCCTTTTGACTCAGCTCTTTCTTCACTACGACTGACTGAAGCAATGCCTTCATTACTGAGGATGAAGCCCCAATCTATCGATCAGTCTCCTGCTCCATCCTACCATCATTTGCAAACAAGACACCTAGATTCTTTAACTCCTCCACTTCAGACTAAATCTCCCCTTCAACCTGGAGGGGGCATTTCACCCATTTCTGGTTGAGAAACATGGCCTCAGACTTAAAGGAACTGACTCTCATTCCAGCCGCTTCACACTCGTCTGCAAATGGTCCCAGTGCACGCTGAAGGTCTTGACCTAAAGATGTACTAGCAGAACCACACCGTCCTCATAAAGCAGATATGAGACCCAGAGGTTCTCAACCCAGACACCCTCCTCTCCACGACTGCGTCTCGACATCATGTCCATGAAAACCACAAACAGGACTAGAGACCAGGGACAGCCCTGGTGGAATCCAACCCACACTGAGAACAAGCTTGACTTTCTGCCAAGAATGTGGACACAACTCCTGCTTTGGTTATACAGCAAATGGATAGCTATTAAAAGCAACCCAGGCACCCCATATTCCCACAGCACCCCCAACAGAAAGCCTTGAGGAACACGATCAGAAGTCTTCTCCGGATCCATAAAACTCATGTAGACTGGAGAAGGGAACTCCCATGACCCCCATCAGCAACTCTGCAAGGGTGAATATCAGTAAAACAGAATGTTATAGTTTATAAAAATAAAAGAATTAAAAAGTTTAGTAACAAATGGTTGATATAATCCCCCAAAAATGTAAAAAGCTAGAATTACTTTTCTATTTGAAGCATCAACTGGGCATATTTCTCACTGTATGTCTGTGTTTTACCATAAAAGCCTTTCAAATGCACCATGCTAAATGAAAAAGGTCTTGTGAGTATTACCAGCATTGTATATTAAACAAATGAACAACACAAGCAATAAAAACAATGTGGGCTCATGAAACATGAAAGATAAAATATAGTATATTTTAACAAACATCAAAACCAAAAGCAAAATTGCTTTGAGCGGAGGAACTGAACCTTATTAGAGGACTGTGCTTCCAGATATCATCTTTCTACATACCTTGATGTATTTTTCTTGTAGCTAAACATGCTTTATGTCAAGAATTCTTCCTAGAACAAAACATTTTTTAAAGAGAAGTGGTCACAATGAAACAATTTTTGTCTATACCGTACTTCAAACATTCAATCAGATTCTTCTCTTCAACTTCTTCATTTTCTACTTCTTCTTCTTGTATAGTCTTTTTCAGTCTACATCATCTTCAACCATCTTCTTAAGTCAGCTATCTTCTTCATTAATCTTCTCCTTTCACCTGTTTCCTTTTGAGGGATTCAAAGCAAATCTGCCTCTTTCTCACCCTATCCCAGCATCCTCCTCATCTTCACCTTCATTACGTCCATGGACCTCCTCTGTGTCCTTCAGAAAGAGAGGGGGAGAGAGAGACGCAACACCAAGACACAAATAAGAGAAATCTCACTTCAGTTCTTGTTTGTCCCATTTTGAAAAACATTTTGCTACTTCCTTGGAGCTGAGTAAAGAGTCGGGTCTGTTTGAGTTTTCTCATGCAGAAAAGTCTCTGTTGAGCATTCCTCAACATGGGTGGAGTGTTGAAAGATTATGAGAGCACCATTGTTTTGTTGACTCTCAGGAATTTAAGGTTGTAGTTGCCTTCCACAACTTCCTTGTTGATGGTGGTGTGGACAGGTGGTCCTTGAGGATTCCTTAAAGCTGACATGTTCTTCTTGGTGTTTTTAGAATCAAACTTATGTGTGTCCCTAGTATGTATTTTATGAAAATGTTCGTCATTTTCTATTCCTGTAGCACAATTCTCGAACCATGTCAGGATGCCACATCCTCAATGATCATGACAAACTTTTACAATATGTGTGGGCACGATAAGGTGGTAGTTGAGGTATTAAGCCAACAAGTCTTGTTTCAAATTCTCATCAACCAACGCCTGGTGTACCAAGAGCCCATATCATGCATACAGTGCCAGCACAATTTATCACATAAAATAGGAATCCCACCTTGATTTAGCTCCTGAAGACCTTGCCAAGCCCCTGCAAGACTATCCATGTTCTGCATGATACAGGTGGTCCCCGACTTACGAACGAGTTCCGTTCCTACGCACCGTTCGTAAACCGAAAATTCGTAAGTCGGAACACATTACACGTGGCGTTCGTAAGTCCGGCTTTTTGGTCGTAAGTCAGAAAATGTATGCTAACGCTGCGACGCACACACGTTTATCAACATTAGACTGAACAAGCGTACTTACTGGTTCATAAACATCAAAGGTGGGCATATGAACGCTAGGGGCCGCTAATGCGCTAATCTGCTTACAGCGGACCTAACGTTTTTGTCAGCGTAACAGCAGAGTGACTAACTTTTATAATTCATAGGCAGATTTGTGCTATTTTTATTTAAAATGCAGGACCGCTTATAACTAATTATCTATCAGTAAAAATGAATAAACTTATTTACAAGCTCTTATGCTGGCTCCGTAGCTGCTTGTTTTGCCTTTTTCCCCTCCCTCACCGTAAAGAGCAGAGAGGAGGGAGGGTTGGAGGGGGAGCAGAGGGGAGAACAGACACGGATCTACCATGTAGGCAAATGATGCCGTTGCTTGGGGCTCCCAATCAGCAGGGGCCCCGGCCCCGCCCCGCCCCGGCCAGTCACCTACATCACTAACATTGCTCATGCTTGTTAATGTACATTTAACATAAAAATAATTATAGTTACGATGAAAACGATCATTAAAAAACGCAATACAAAAACCGGTCGATTTCTGTATCCCCCTACTAAAAATGGACTATTCCATCTTGACATCTTCCGGGTCAGAGGTGAACTCGGGGGCTAATTCTGTGGCTAGCTGGTTGTGCTGGGTTTCTTGGATAAATCCGCAGAGAACCCCGCTGTTTCAAGCCAAATTAACGCGGCCGGAGGATTTTATTGTGTGTTTTGTGTCGACCACTCGACGGTGAGTCGTTAGTTTTATGTATTTTAGTTACTTTTCATTAAATCTGTTGACTACCTATAGAATCTTGACATCTTCCGGGTCAGAGGTGAACTGGACGCTAACTCTAGCTGGTTGTGCTGGGTTTCTTGGATAAATCCGCAGAGAACCCCGCTGTTTCAAGCCAAATTAACGCGGCCGGAGGATTTTATTGTGTGTTTTGTGTCAACCACTCGACGGTGAGTCGTTAGTTTTATGTATTTGGGTTACTTTTATGTATAAATGCGGTGGCGACACACCCGTGTATTTGAGATTTAAAAGTGGTCTTAGGGATTAAAAGATCATTCTCTTTTTTGTTAATTTCGTGGCCGAATAGAATATATGTACGTAAAGTATTAAATAAATCCTTTGATTTTTGTAATTTCATCCTTTTAGGATCATTTTAGTTACTTTTCAGTTGGCAGTGTAGTGCAAATATTGCATAACGCTGCCGGCTACCAATTGTCGAATATAAATAGCGGATTAGATTAGCTTCCCCTAATTTTCATAAGACATTTGTGCTTTTGAAATTTTGGACCTAAAAAAATTTATAAGCGTTTTAGAAATTGTGGAACTAATTTTTTGATTAGCGTTGCCCACCACTGATAAACATGCACAGAACTTTATTTACAAACGGTTAGCAAAGACACTTTCATTAAAAACACATACCAGTGCTGTATTTACTGTACAACAGTACTGTTCGTAAGCTTGTTCGTAAGTCAGGAACGTCATAAGTCGAGGCAGTCGTAAGTCGGGGACCACCTGTACTTTACATTGTAGCAGGGTATTTATCCAAAAGGAAGGGACCTATAGAGATTTGGGGAAAATAGACAAAGCAAGCATGTTGACTCAAAAGCTATGCTTACACTCTATCTCAAATGAACAACATGTAACATGAAAAGAAAGAAAAATCTATAATGAATTGCTGAACAAACTGGTTTTTCCTAGAGAATAAACAATAAACTGACCGGCTCAACTGCCCTTCTGTTGGTTCATTCACATCATGAAACATGAAAGATAAAATATAGTATATTTATATATATCATAAACATCCTTAAATGTGTACTTTTCGCTGATGATACCACTTTTTTCTGTTCAGGTGAAGATATAGAACAAATGTTAGAATTGATAAAGACAGAATTTGTCAAGATACAAACTTGGTTTAAAATAAATAAATTATCATTAAATCTAGAGAAAACTAATTACATGATATTCGGTAATAAAAAGAAAACTGTTGATGTTCCACTCAAAATTGAGGATGTTGAGATTTGTAGAGTGAGTGAGGTGAAGTTTTTGGGTGTTATCATTGATGACAAACTGACATGGAAACAACACATAAATTCTGTAAGAATAAAAATAGCTAAATCGATAGCAGTACTGTACAAAGTCAGAGACCTATTGAATGATAAAGCTCTGTATTTGTTGTATAACACAATCATTGTTCCACACTTAATCTATTGTATTGATGTTTGGGGGAATGCGTGTAAAACAATCACAAAGCCTATTTTTGTATTACAGAAAAGAGCTGTAAGAATTATCACTAGAAAGCATTACCGTCATCCATCAAGTACATTATTTTATCAACTAAAATTATTGAAGTTCCATGATTTGGTAGACTATAATATTTTATCAGTTATGTATAGAGCTCAAAATAATGCATTACCTTTAAATATCCAAATGCACTTTGTTAAAAGACAAAGTTGTTATAATCTTAAGGGAACAGAGTTGTTTGTAAAACCACAATTCAGAACCAGTTTGAAGGGACGTTCTACCTCAATCCAGGGAATTAGATTATGGAATGGCTTGGAGAATGTAGTTAAAAATGCCAAGTCAATGTTTACATTTAAAAAAATGATCAAAACAAATGTGTTAAAAAAATATATGTGAAATAACGTAATGTGTATTGTATTAGTTAGAAAATTAGAAAGAGTTAGTCATTTTGTACTGTTGGTTGAAGAATATTATTGTTTAACCTGATTGTTGGAAAAAGTTGGTTGAAGATTATTATTGTTTACATGGTTTGACTACTGTTGTTTAATCTGATTGTTGGAGATAAGGGGCAGATATAATAAGATTTATTCTTCTTTCTGCTACCTTTCATTTTTTTACATTTTGTACACTATCATTATGAGATTGTCTTGTATTGTTTCTTTTGTAAAAAAATGAACAAATTTAATAAGCATAAACATAAACATAAACATCATCATAAGGGGTGGTCGCACACTCTTGTTTCCTAGGTTTAACTTAAATGGTTCTAACTCTTTCATTTCTTAACACAAGACGATTTTAAACACTATGGCATGAAAGTTATTGAGTGATATGCATTTCATCATGGACTGCTACGTTTTTTTTTTTAACTTAAAATGAGGAGCTTAAAAACACAAGAGGTAAACTAGTTTTAGATGTTTACATGAGTTCATGGTTAGTTTGACTTCTGTGTTTTTATCTTTCCAGCACTTTATCTCAGACATCGGTAATGTGATAATAATAATAATAATAACTTTTATTTATAACGCACTTTACATTAAACAAATCTCAAAGTGCTACAATGAACATTAAATAAAAGCAAGATTAAAATCAACCATAAATGCAACTAAGTGGAGGAACAACCAAGAGGACAGTGCCTCACAGATGATCGCATCAAAAAAATGCACAAAATGCAGATAAAATACTCAAATAAAAACTGGGTAAAAAAAACAAAGCAAAGCAAAAGCACAATCAATTAATTAAAAAACTTGATAAAAAGAAAGGTTTTAAGACCTTTTTTAAAACATGTCACGGTCTGTGGGGCCCTCAGATATGAGGGCAGGGCGTTCCACAGCCGAGGGGCAGCGCAGGAGAAAGCCCGGTCTCCCATTGTGCGAGACCGAGACCTGGGAGTGAGAAGAAGATGGGTGTTGGAAGAGCGGAGAGTGCGGGAAGGACAGTGAGGGGTGAGAAGTTCTTTTAAATAAGATGGTGCATTACCGTACAAACACTGGAAGGTGAGCAGATACATTTTGTAAGTGATCCGGGCAGAAACAGGAAGCCAGTGTAGTGAACGCAGTACAGGAGTGATGTGTTCATACTTACGCACTCTCATCAGGACCCTGGCAGCGCTGTTTTGGACATACTGTAGTTTTTGTATGTTCTTGCCAGGAATCCCGAAGAGAAGTGCATTGCAGTAATCCAGTCTGGAGGAGACAAAGGCATGGACGAGCTTTTCTGCATCAGTGAGGGACAGTGTAGACCGAAGCTTTGCAATATTTCGAAGATGAAAAAAAGAAGTTTTACAGATATGCTTTATATGGCTTTCAAAGGTGAGTTGTGGATCAAAATTGGTGACTACTGGAAAGAGAAATGTTCTGGCCAGAAAAAGTGATACTGAGGATTTTTTGTTGATGAATTTGATGTGATGTACCAATTTGAATTGCTTCCGTTTTTGAACTGTTAAAGCTGCACTATGTAACTTTGTAGTGCAGTCTGTAACTTTTCTAGCAATATATTTTTAACATATTTCTTCACTCTGTCACTATCTACTGACAGACTGGTGTTAGACAAAGTAATCTCTGAAAAAAACTATAGTCCCCTTGCTTCTCTATCAGCATTTATAAAAACACTAAAAACACAGAGTGACCCGCCGTTAACCAGCCAATAAAAACAGAGTTTGTAACCAGCCAATAAAAACAGAGCTTGAATTTGAATCAGCCAATAAAAACAGAGCTTGAATTTGAATTTCAGCAGAGCAAGGGGGGCAGAGCCATATATGGCTCTGAGGGGGAGGGATCAGAATGCTTTGCCTGTTGAAAATATTTCTAAGTTCTGTGCTCTACAGAAAGTTACACATAGCACCTTTAATATGGAGACACGTTCCAGTCATTAATATTTTGTTCTTGAAAATCAGATTGTGTTGTTGGGAATTAGGTACCTTATAAAATAAAATGGTTGAGAATTTATGTTTTGAGTGTGTAGGTAGGAATGTGTGTATGTAAAAAAAAAAGTATTTGTAAAAAATAATCACACAAATTACACTTTTTTTTTTTGCTAAGGTCTGTTTACAGATAAAAGGCAAAACAATATATGTAAAAGCTGTACGCACGCTCCCTAACTTGCATGTGAGTTTCAGTTACACAGCAAAAACAGGCGTGTTAATTCAACTCAGTGTTAAATTTGACACTTTTTCTGAGTTTCTATAACTCTCACAGATTTTGAGTTAAAAGTACACTTTGAAAAGTGTTCATATTTTAACTCTTTGTGTTAAATATCTGACACCCTTGGTGTTGTTTTATGACACAACTTAAGTGCACTTTAACTCAAAATAGTGTTATTCTCTTTCACTGTAAGTGTTAAATTTTTAATATAGCTTACATTATTATTTTATTACACATTTAAGACACTTTTAAAACTAAATTTGTGTTATTTCTTTTTTATTGGGATCGATCAATCCCCAATTGGTAAATTAATTCTCTGCATTTTTCCCATTGTGTGTGTGTGGGCGCGCATGTGTGGGGTGGGGGGGGCTGAGATCTGGGGTGCCCTGCTCATGGGTCCATGTTGCACCTTTTCTATCCACATTTTGATGTTGCTGGTCTGGGAGTTGAACCTGTGATGGCTGGAGACTCTGATCACAGGCTCACCCTCTTGTTGTGGAGTGTTACCAAAACAGTGAGATGAGTTGAATGCCAAATGAAGGAAAAGATCGATCTTTTACTTAAGTATTTTATTCGAAGGCAATAAAAAAACGTGCGTTCGGAGGCTCGTGCTTTTATGCAAACCGAGCCTCGATCAGAAGGCACAGAACAATGTATACAGTCAAACAAGCCTATACGTGGTCACTAATCTTAGAACTCTGGACTTTAAGATAGGTTTCTTCTGGTGTCAGCTGCCATGTATTTGCACGAGTGGGTCTTTTCCTCTTAGTAGAGACAAGTGGAGAAAAACAAATTTACAGATATTGATTTCAAGGTTTAATACGTTCAAACGTACGTTTAGAATAAGTTTTAACAGATTAGAAAACAGTGACCATTGTTCTTCACAAGATGCTCTAAGGGAAAAGGTCAATTAAAATAACGTCACATACAAATACCTGTATGCAAGTGATAAGTAGTTTACGTCTGCCAACGCTTTGTGTTTTATTTCTCCAACACTCTCTAGCTGCTCGCAGAGGTTTTTGAACACACAGATGTTAAAACAACTCCTAAATCCACACCCATCAACTCAAAATTATTCACACTGAAAAAACAACACCAGATTTTGCTGTGTAGCAAGTATGAATTATGACTTCTTCCCCTCAGCTGATTGGTCAAAGTCATGTCAATCACAACATTAACAATCCAATCATAGAACAGAGGGGTTTGGCTGTCAGAGTGTCACTTAACTGAGCTGCACGTCCAGGAAGGTTAGGACATTTTGAAGATGGAGGGCAACGTCAGTGTTTCTGTGGATCAGGTATAAAAAAAACTAAAATCATTGTCTAGATATATATAATTTTATTCACGTTTTGTAGCACTGGCACCGTCCTTCATCTTCAAGATGTACTACCCTTATAGGACCTGCAGCTCAGTGAAGGGCTACCCTGTCAGTCGTAAAACAAAAAATAGATTTAATGACATTATTGTTTTAATGCATAAACTGTGCAAACACTGTGAAGAACAGCATCTGCTTGGGCCAAAGATTATTGTTAGGATATTTTTTAATTCCCGTAGTCAATATAGAAATGTAAGAAAAACACTGGCTTAAACTGCACCCCCAGCTCCATCTTATATCACAGATCTTCTTGTTCCATAATTTCCCAACAGAGAACTTTGCTCTCAGACTGCAGGTTTACTTGTGGTTCCTAGAGTTTCCAAAAAAAGAATGGGAGGAAGATCTTCCAGTTCTCAGGCTCCTCTCTTGTGGAACCAACTTCCAGTTTTTGTCCGTGAGGCTGACACATTGTCCAGTTTTAAGACTGGGATTAAGACTTTACTTTTTGATTAATCCTATAGTGAGAGTCAGAAACCAGCCAGTAGGAGTGCAAGCCATTGTGTCTCTGGTGCTGGTCCCAAGCCCGGGTAACTGGTGAGGGTTGTGTCAAGGAGGGAGTTCGACGTAAAACACTTGCCAAAACTACAATGCAATTTCCTACTGTTAAGGTCAGCTTGGGTTGCTACCCCTTAGTTGGGCTGCTGTCTGCTGGAGAACAAACTGACCACATGTCCTCCCTCTGCTGCTGTCTTTACTTGTTCTACTCTACCTGTTTGTAATTATTTCTATCTTAACATGTTTTTGTCTTTAAGTTCACCTGGACCTGCCATCCTGTGTTTGTTTCTCCTTCCTGTTCCTCTCAAACCCAGCTGGTCGAAGCAGATGGACGCTCGTCCTGCGCCTGGTTCTGCTGGAGGTTTCTTCATGTTAAAAGGGAGTTTTTTCTTTCCACTGTTGCCTTTGTGCTTCCTTAGGATTGAAGATTGTGATGAAGTGAAGATTCAACTCAATCTGCTGGTTTAACAAAAAGAGAACTTTTACTAATTGACTTTTATAATGTATGTGAATGTTTCTGTACCCTGAGAAAACTTCTGTTGTGACTTGGAGCTACAGAAATAAACTGAACTGAACTGTTGCACTACCTATTAGTGGGTGTTTCAGATTAATTTCACTTTATTTAACCTTTCAGATCTCTAAAATTGGTTCCATTGATAAAAGAAACCCAATGTTAAATGATCTATTTTAAGTTGCAAATTAATTATATAAATAGTTATTGTAAAATATGTCTTTAAACACAAAGGACAAATGTCTCTAACTTCCAGATTCTGTCCTATTTTCTGACAAAGATGCTATCAGGGTGTGGATGTGCTTATAACTTATAGCTGAGGAAGTTCTTGCTGCAAACAAATTTTGTTTGGTGAAGCACTTAGTTTATCATGCCTCACAATCCTTCTTCAGATGTTACAGAAACAAGTGAAATGGGAGAAATCAGGTCAAAATTAAAAAAGATGGTCTTGGTTTGTGTGAGGGAGGTCCGACAGAAAGTGGCTCAGAAGGGAAATAAAACCACATGACTACAGCCCAACTAAAAGCAAAAAAGTGAAGGTCTGGAATCTGCACAAAGTCCTACTGAAAACTTTCCCCAGAGGAATAAAAGCTGCCACACGTTTGAGCTGTGGGTTTGTGTTATGTTGAGTCATGGTTTGGATATTGGAACACATCGTATTCTGTTAGCTTCCAGCTGTTTCAGTTTCAGTGCACTGAGCTTAGAAGAGTGGAGGTTAAAGTTTGTGATTTCTTAATTTTGGTTGCAGATTTTAGTTTATTATTAATTCATGAATATGACTTAAAACATCGTCAGATTTTCACATGACAACAAACAATTCAGAATGAAAGACTTATTTCTTTAAAATTCACTGGATCACTTGGCATGTTTGAGCGCAAAAGTTCTTAAATGTGTTTGTGCAGCAATAAATTTATCTACACGTTTCTGGGATTCTTCCATACAGAGCAGCAGGTACGTGCAGTGCCCACTAAAGGGGCAGGTGCTCAAAAAAAGGGGGCACATCTAACCGCATTTTAGGACAGATTATTAACAAAGTCACATAGCTTTCAGAGTTTAATAAACAATGATAAATTACAAAATTGAAAAACAAGGGCACAGTGTAACTTTTTAGTGTACTGTAATCTATAAAATTATGAAAATGGGACCTCTGCTATGGAGTTCAATTTGTTTAACAATTATTCTATAAAAAAAAAAAACTAACCTCAATTACATAAAATAAAATTGTGATCAAGACATTTTGATGTATATTTTTTAAAACAAATAAAAGTTTTGCTTAAAAAAAACTAAAAAAAAAATTAAATCACAAATTTTTGTCTCATGAAGTGAAAAAATTATTTGCGCATGTCAGAAATCTTTGCTTGCTATTCTAAGTTTTTGTTTGTCATTCAAAGTTTTGCTTGCGATTCTCACATGACGTCGTGGGCAGAGCCTAAAATAGCAACAACAACAAAAAAAGATTTCTGATGTGTGCAAATAAAAGTTTATGTTTTGCAAATAACTTTTTAAGTTCACGAGAGAAAAATTAGTTATTTAATTTAAAAAAAGTTTTTTTAAACAAAAGTTTTTGTTTAAAAAAAAAAAAGAAATTGTTACAATTCCAAAAGTTTTGATTACAATTTTATTTTACTTAACTGAGGTTAGTTTTTTTTCATTGAATAATTGTGAAACAAATTTAACTCCATACTCTGCGAACCAGACCCTAAACTTACTTAAAGTCTGGATAGAGTTTTTTCCCCTTCATTTGTACGCTTTTATTGGACAGGAGCAACTTGATTGGTTATTACATACATTATATCTATTATGGTAGTTCAGGGTGAGTTATTTTTAATTCTAAATGAATATTCTTGTTGGACTTTTATTTAAGTGCTATTCTCCTTCAAGATACATTTACCTAACGCTAGAATAAATGCAATGTACATTATGCAGCAAAGGAAGTTAGAAGATCGGACATATATCCATTATGGAGAGATGATAGGTTTTGGATGGGCGATGTGCTCCCTATTGCATAAGCCAGGGGTGTCAAAGTCAAATACATGGAGGGCCAAAAAAACAAATTTGCTACAAGCCAAGGGACGGACTGGTTCAATGTTTATTATAAGGGGGTGATATAAGATTTTTTTTCTTCTTTCTGCACTCTTTTCATTCAATGTTTTCTTTTTGATTAATTTGTTTTATTTTATCTCTTTTAAATGAATGAATCTTCTTCTTCTTCTTTCGGCTTTTCCCTTTTCAGGGGTCGCCACAGTGAGTCATCCTCCTCCACCTCACTCTGTCCTCTGCATCCTCTGTCCTCACTCCAACTACCTTCATGTCCTCTCTAACTGCATCCATATATCTCCTCTTTGGCCTCCCTCTGTCTTTTTCCTGGCAGCTGCATTTCTAACATCCTTCTACCAATATACCCACTGTCCCTCCTCTGGACATGTCCAAACCATCTCAGTCTGGCCTCCCTAACTTTATCTCCCAGTTGTTCAACATGTGCTGTACCTCTGATGATCTCATTCCTGATCTTATCCATCCTTGTCACTCCTAAGGAGAACCTCAGCATCTTCATTTCTGCTACTTCCAGTTCTTTCTCCTGTCTTTTTGTCAATGACACTGTCTCCAGACCATACAACATAGCTGGTCTCACCACTGTCTTGTAAACTTTTCCTTTGACCTTTGCTGACACCTTTTTGTCACAAATCACTCCTGAAACTTTTCTCCATCCACTCCATCCTGCCTGGACTCTCTTCTTCAGAGTCAGAGTCAGAGTCAGAGAGTCTTTATTGTCATTTGCACCGCATGTGGTACATGTGATGAAAACGAGATTATGTACACGGGGTCCCAGTTACATCCAACAACAAATGCAAGAGAAAAACAGTAATAACATCTAGAATTAACTAAGAAAAACATCAACTAGTAATACACTAAGCCCTAATATAGTGGAAAAACATCATTATAAACAGCAGCACGAACATGAGTCTGTATGAGCAGATGGTCACAGATGAACACAGCAACAAGAAAACAGATCAGCATCAGCATGATGTGATATTTTGCAGTGTTTATTCTTATTATTTATTTATTCATGAGTCTAACAGCCTCAGGGTAGAAGCTGTTCCTCAGTCTAGTGGTTCTACATTTGATGCTCCTCAACCTCCGTCCTGAGGGGAGTGGGGCAAAGAGTGAGTGTGCTGGGTGAGTGAGGTCTTTCATGATGCAGGTGGCTCTTTTCCTGCATCTGGAGGTGTAAATGTCTGTGATGGTGGGGAGACTGACTCCAACATCTTCTGTGCAGCCTTCACCACTCTCTGCAGAGCTTTCCTCTCTTCAACTGTGCAGCCTCCATGCCACACGTTGATGCTGGAGCACAGGACACTCTCCACTGCACACCTGTAGAACGAGGTGAGAACTGGGCTGCTCAGACCAGCACGTCTCAGTCGTCTGAGGAAGTAGAGTCTTTGATGACCTTTCTTGATCAGGCTGGTGGTGTTGTTGCTCCAGCTGAGGTTATCATTCAAGTGTTCACCTCTTTACCACATTCCCCATTTTCCTGGACAGTGGACCCCAAGTACTTGAAGTCCTGCACCTTTGTGACCTCTGCTCCTTGTAGCCTCACTGTTCCACTGGCCTCCCTCTCATTCACACACATGTACTCTGTCTTACTACTTCTTTTAAATGAATGAATAAATGGATTAAATAAAATATTAAATAGCTTTACATCTGCTAAGTTCTTGGCATAAATCAACACAGACATGTTCCTGATTTTAGTATTTTACATTGTTTTATAATGTAGCTGTTTATGTTTTTTAACAGTTTTCTTGTGATTTTTAATTAATATGCTTTTTTATGATTGTTGGCTGCAAGTATCAAGCTGTGAAATCCTTCATTTTCTACAGCTGACAGCTGTTGGTCATTAATTATGATGAAGTTTAACAACTTATCGGTGAACATTTGAGCTCCGTGGCTTCAGCGGTGTGTTTTTATTGTTCAATCCGGGGCGTGCGTTCTGATTTCGGTCAGCCGCTCTTAGCCTGTCCCTCCTACGAGTCGGTCAGACAGCGGATTGGACTGGACGCAGCTGGGAGCGGTTGGTCTCCCTGTTTCGGTTCAGCGAGAGTGGCGTCCCGCTGAAGCCCCGAAGCACAAATGTCCAACGTAAAACTAACTTGACCGCAGTTTAATATGGCGCTATGGCTCTACAGACATTGCACGTTGCTGTCTTGTGGTGTTTAGTGTAAAATACTTCCACACAGCGGACATGTTACGATGAAAAGTTGGCTAGCTGTTAGCTAAAGTGCTACTCACTCAATCCACACGCTGTAGCTGGCTGTAAACTGAAAGGGATTTCCTGAATGTGAGGCAGGTCTTGATGTCTATGCGCAGCATTATTACTCTGGGTTCATGAGACACGACTCCGGATCAGATTGGCCCCACCCCTACTACTACTGTTGCATTGTGGGGAATGTAGTGTTGGTACGTGACCGGAGGGCTTATTATGTTGTTTTTCTGGCAAAATACAAAAATAATAATAATAAAATAAAATAAATAATTTTAGTACATGTTATTATGTGTCAGAGGAGGGCTTAGAATAGGAAAAAATTTGACCAAAAGGGCACTTGGGGGCAAGGAGCAAAAGGGGCAGTCTAAACTAGGGGTCTACAACTTGTGGCTCTTGGACCATTTGTGGCTCTTTGGACCCTCTGCAGCGGCTCTTTCAAGCTTTGACCAAAACTAGCATAGAAATGAATTTTATTGGTTGTTATACAAACAAAAATAAAGCTGGTTTTTTTTTAACCATTTTTCAGCATTTTAATTATTTTTTCCACAATAAAATAAATGCATAGAAGAAAAAAAAAAAAACTAAAATGGGACATAGTTGATAACCACAGTTGTAACACGTGGTTGCAGCTCAGAGCACTTTTACTTTAGTGAACGAAGGTGTAAAAATGCCTCTTTTGATCGTAAAGTTTGCAGAGCCCTGGTCTAAACAGTGTGAGGCCGTTGGCTGTCCTCAAATGAACTGCCTTGTTCTCTTTTTCTGTGGTTTAAAAGTGAGGCTTTTATGTGGTCATTTAAAAACACTACACCCCCTCAATGTTATTTTGATGGCTTAGACTTCGGTTAGGTTGCTTTGCTGCTTATGAAGAGCACAGCAGATAAAACGCAAAACAAGAAGTTCGTTAAAATGTTTGACAGGAGTAGAGAGCTGTGACGTTTGGTTTTAACTTTACCATGCCATACCATACCATTTTATTTATAAACCACTTTAAACAGGAACAAGTCCACCAAAGTGCTGGACAAACAAACACGCAACAGGCAACACATACAATGAAGTACAACACGAAAAACATAAAAACATTGCAGATCATAAATCAAACGATCCAGTACAAATCAGCTGGCATTGAAAGCAATGGAGTAGTAGTGAGTTTTTAACCGGGATTTGAAAACCGAGAGGGAGGGGACAAAGATGACCCGATTAGACAAATTATAAGAACAACTGAAATTCACAAAATATTCTGTAAATAATGTCTTCATTAAACAGTAACAGATTAAAGTATAGACGTGTTAGTGGGGCAGTTTTTTTTTTCATTCAACCATTATTTAGACACGTTAATCCTATTGAGCCTCGGGGACTCATTTACAAGAGATACCTGATTTTAACAAAGAATGATGACAAAGAGTGATGACAGAGTGATGACAGTGGATAACAATGACAACCTGATTTTTAATTATATTCCTGAATCTCTACTACATCTGGTATATAATTTCATGAATTAAATACCTTTGTACATTCAAACCCTTCCTGTAACAGGCCAAGTACATACAGCGTTGGTAAGTCCTACATGTTACATCCATCCATTCGTTCATTATCTTTACCTGCTTCTTTCTATTCCAGTCACTTTTTCCCTCTCTGTGAGAGGATGGATAGGGTGAAAAAATTCTCTGTCTCCTCACCCCTCCCTTCCCCAAATCCATGGATGTAACCTCAACCGAGCTGATGATAAATAACACCTTTTATCTGGACAATGGCTGTGGCCTCTGGACTATGCTACGACCTTCCCTTAAAATTCAATGTCTTCACCGGCCTATATGTACACGAAACAGTTTGTACAAATAAATGGTGTTAGATCTGACCTCTGCAATATCACATGTGGCATTCCTCAAGGCTCTGTACTTGGACCAAAGTTATTTATTTTATATGTGAATGAATTGGTAAATGTGTCAGGACTCCTTAAATGTGTCCTGTTTGCAGATGATACCACATTTTTTTGTTTGGGCAAAGATATAGAACAGATGTTGGAGTTGATGAAGACAGAATTTGTTAAAATACAAACTTGGTTTAAACTTAATAAATTATCATTAAATCTAGATAAAACTAATTACATGATATTCAGTAATAAAAAGAAAACTGTTGATGTTCCATTCAAAATTGAGGGTGTTGAGATTTGTAGAGTGAGTGAGGTGAAGTTTTTGGGTGTTATCATTGATGACAAACTGACATGGAAACAACACATAAATTCTGTAAGAATAAAAATAGCTAAATCTATTGCAGTACTGTACAAAGTCAGAGACTTATTGAATGATAAAGCTCTGTATTTGTTGTATAACACAATCATTGTTCCACACTTAATCTATTGTATTGATGTTTGGGGGAAAGCGTGTAAAACAATCACAAAGCCTATTTTGTATTACAGAAAAGAGCTGTAAGAATTATCACCAGAAAGCATTACTGTCATCCATCAAGCACATCATTTTATCAACTGAAGTTATTGAAGTTCCATGATTTGGTAGATTATAATGTTTTATCAGTTATATGTGTAGTGATACAGCCCCTCATGTCCGTTACTGGATTTAAACCTTTTCACATCTCTCTGAAACTCTGTGTGTTACACTTTTCTTGAGCTCTCAAGGAGACAAGTGGACACTATTTTGTTACATTTATTTTGAATTAAGAGACACAAATCAATCAGAAAAGACTTCCTTTTAATTTGTGTTAATTCAGAATTGATCAACAGTATATTTTTGTCATTTAATGATGATCTGTTATTAACATGAGTGTTACTCTCATGCTGGGTTATTCTGCAGTACGAGGATGCTTGAAAGTTATGGCACAGTTCAGGGTAAACTTTTAACTGCAAACTTCTCTGCTTTGTCTGTGAATTAGCCATAATATTCTTTTTACTAACAGCTCCATCTGGCCACTGGTCTAAACACAATACGTTAGTGTCCTTCAGAGTTTTTCAACTCTGAGAACTGCTAAGTAACTCCATTTATTTTGTTAAAACAGCCAATAACCATTCAGGAAGTGGGCTGACCCCGCCCTCCATATAAAACTCTTACTTCCCGTTTTGGCTTCAGTGTGAAAAGGGAGAACTAAACTGAACAACTTGGTTCTTCTCTGGAAACTGGTTTGAACGTTCTGGTCAAATGTCAATTAGACCTACGTTATCAGCCAGGGTTACGGCACAGCTCAGCTGTAACTCACTCATTCCTGTTCTGAAAGAATTTGTTTTCTGAAAGTTTTATTTTGAAACCCAGTCAGGACGTTGGCCTGGTTCCTGCCGGGAAAGGCGCTCTTGCTCATAGCGTTGAATCAGTTACACGCGCTGAAGTGCAACTGGACGTCTACTGGACAACACAGTCCGTTAAGTGTCCACAAACTTCTCAACTCTTATCTCCAAGAGACGTGCTCGTCACCAGGTAAAGAGTCGTAGATTGTATGCTGAGCATGCGGGAAGTCCAGCCGGACTCGTTTGGGAAAAGTGCCACCCTGTTGCATTTCAAAATAATTAACTTCTGTTAAACTTATCTTTCATTCCATTTCTTCCTCCTTATTCTTATTTTTCTTAAAGCTCCCCTGACCTCATCTTTGAACTTTCCATAAAATGGCACAACATATATATATTTTAACATTGAACTATGATCGTTTTTGCTAAAACAATTTTAAATTAATGAAAATTCCTCTCAAAAATAGTTTAAAATTAGCGCCGTTTTTTTACACGGTAAATCCGGATATTTCCGGTCACGTGACTGTGACGTCACGTCCAGATGCCTGCTCCAACGCGCATTGTAAAACAATGGCGGAGAATGCAGACGCATCAGACGAATTTAGCAATTTAAAAGTTGATATTTTAGCGATTTGGCTTCAGTTCGTGAAGCAGAAGTTATTTTGAGTGATCAACAAGAAACAGCAGGGTTTTATTTTCTTCCTGCTGCTGCTGTTTTCATGAGAGGTGTCACGTTCAGGAAGTGAGCAGGTGTCTGAGTTCTACAGAGGTTGATCGGGATAACTCTTTTACAGAGCACTGAAACTGTATTAATTAATTTATCTAATAATCATTCAACAATAATTTATAGTCTAAAAACATGAGTCCTTTTTAAATTATCTGTTTTATTTTAGTTTATTCAAACATACGTTCTGAAAAACACCATATTTCCACTGTTGTACTTTGCATGTTTACATGTTCACTATATATAAATATATATAAAAACAGTAGTTTATACGTCAATCATTACATTTAAAAATAAATTTATATCAAATACTGTCAAAATAACATATATTGATGTCATAGCTGAACATCAGGGTGTGTGTGTTTGTTTTGTGATCAGGCAGTCATATATTAACATTTATGTAAATGTATTATATATATATAACAAAGCCACATTTTTCTGGGTGAAGGCAGGGGACCCCCCCGGACAGATCTCCAGTCCATCACAGAGACATCCTGGACAGGTCTCCATTCCAGACGTCTCAGCTGCATACTGTATTTTGGACCAAACAGGACGGATGACAACAAACGGATGGATGAAGATGCATCTAAACTTGTTTTTGTTGTAAATAAATGTAAATTTACAATAAAGAATATAGAATGCTTAATTGTTGATGGATAAAAATACACAAATAAAAACTAGTCAAAAATATAAAAGCATTAATTTTGGCACAATCTGCAGCTTAAATAATATTTCATACAAATATAAACCTTTACCCATTTTAATAACAACTGAAGAAGTCAAAAGGAAGCTGGCTTTTTCCAAGATGGTCTAGTGGCAGGGCTTTTGACCACGGATCCGAAGGTCGCGGGTTCGCACCCCGGCCACTACCCAGCTTGGGGTGTCTATGAGTGCACACCTATTTCTCCAGCTCCCCGGGCGCTTTCGGGCTGCTCACTGCACCACCTGGTAGGTGGTTGGGTTAAATGCAGAGACGAATTTCGTCTGTGTATGGGAACATATGCAGATGACAGGAATAGACATTATTATTATTATTATTATTATTATTATTATTATTTTATAAACGTGTCACCATAAGACATTCCTTAGTTTGTAACCTTTAAAACAGACACACTGAAAAAATGCATACAAAAAGTTTATTGTCATAGTTTGATTTAGCTTTTATCCACTTTAACAGCAGGGTTCTCCATCTGCGTTCCTGCGATGCTGTTGTTCTCCATGGGCAAGAAGAGTTGAACAAGGTGACGTGTAGGGAGTTTTGATCACATCATCCAACACCTTAAACAGAAAAATGTGGCTTTGTTATATATATATATATATATATAATAAATATATATATATATATATATATATNAAATGTGGCTTTGTTATATATATATAATACATTTACATAAATGTTAATATATGACTGCCTGATCACAAAACAAACACACACACACACCCTGATGTTCAGCTATGACATCAATATATGTTATTTTGACAGTATTTGATATAAATTTATTTTTAAATGTAATGATTGACGTATAAACTACTGTTTTTATATATATTTATATATAGTGAACATGTAAACATGCAAAGTACAACAGTGGAAATATGAATGGTGTTTTTCAGAACGTATGTTTGAATAAACTTCTAAAATAAAACAGATAATTTAAAAAGGACTCATGTTTTTAGACTATAAATTAATGTTGAATGATTATTAGATAAATTAATTAATGTATTACCGTTTCAGTGCTCTGTAAAAGAGTTAGATGTGGAAGAATCCCTTCAGCCTCTAAAAGTTGCTGCTGCAGAACTCAGACACCTGCTCACTTCCTGAACGTGACACCTCTCATGAAAGCAGCAGCAGCAGGAAGAAAATAAAACCCTGCTGTTTCTTGTTGATCACTCAAAATAACTTCTGCTTCACGAACTGAAGACAAATCGCTAAAATATCAACTTTTAAATTGCTAAATTCGTCTGATGCGTCTGCATTCTCCGCCATTGTTTTTCAATGCGCGTTGGAGCAGGCATCTGGACGTGACGTCACAGTCACGTGACCGGAAATATCCGGATTTACCGTGTAAAAAAACGGCGCTAATTTTAAACTATTTTTGAGAGGAATTTTCATTAATTTAACATTGTTTTAGCAAAAACGATCATAGTTCAATGTTAAAATATATATATGTTGTGCCATTTTATGGAAAGTTCAAAGATGATGTCAGGGGAGCTTTAAATCAGCAACAAGGCCAACCAATATGCTTCGGACAAATACAGCTCTTACAAAACATGGGCTTGTTGTAAATGTTGGAGCTGAAATCTGATAAACACGGTGTGACTTCAGCTCATACAAAAGCTGAAGGTCAAAGCTGATCCAATAAGCCCGTCTGGGTAAAAAGATTCCCTCTGGACCTGGTCTGACCTCGTTTTAGTAACTCATACTCACAAACCCCAACAGTTAACTAAAAAAAGAGGGATTCTCTTTTGCAGAAACTCATTGAGCTTGAAACATTTGAACAGATGTTATATTTTTGAGCTAATTTGAAAGGAAGTTAAGTTTTTTCTGCACACTTTTGTCCATTTTTCTACATTTCCTTTCAATAATGTAAACCCCAAACTGATGGCTAAGAAAGCAAATGTTTAAAAAAATAAATACCTGGAAGAATCTTGGGCTAAAGATACTTTAGGAGATAATGAGCAGGAGCAGGATTTTTTTAAATCAAATAATTAATCTGCATAAATAAAATAATGAATAAAAATCTTCTTTCGGCTTTTCCCTCGTCAGGGGTCACCACAGCGAGTCCTCCTCCGTCTCACTCTGTCCTCACTAACTATCTCCATGCCCTCTTTAACTGCATCCACATATCACAGTGTAGGAGGCGGTGAAGAGACGACACAGGAGACGGGATGCAGTTCTTCACTTTTAATCAACTCCTACTAAACTGGCGGGAAGCACCCAACACCGCCTTATATATCCAATACCACATCCGGTCCTGCCTTTCACAATAAAACATCCTGTAATGCCTTCGGTCCACTGGGTGTGAGTAGAGCCCCCTAGTGGTCCACCACACACGCCCCCCCAGAACACCCAGTAAGGTCCATCACTAGTCCCGCATTTTAGGTTTGATCAAACGACCAGAACGGCTGAACCTGGGCCCTGCAGAACCAGTCTGATGAAGCGGAGGGCTACGAGGAGGGTCTGCAGAAGATTCGGGCTCCAATGGACGTTGAGAGTCTCTGGAAGAAGGACCGCAGTCCGTTAGCAATGTGGATGGAGGTCTGCCCCTGCGAGGAGCCTGGGCCGTAACAACCTGATCATCTGACACAACATGAGCTGGTTTAAGCCTATCGATACAGACAGTCTCAGTACGACCCCCTAAATCTAAAAGGAAGTGTTTCGGACCTGGTTGAAGAACCCAAAACGGTCCATCATACAAAGGCTGTAATGGTGTCCTGTGTGCATTGTGTTTGACAAAAACAAATTTAGAGGACTCCAGACTCTTAAGGACAAACGACTGCGGTAAACAATGGTGTACCGGGCCGGGGACACGAAAAGGGGCCTCCTGAGCCTTTGTTTGTCCAGCACTTTGTGTGGACTTGTTCCTGTTTAAAGTGCTTTATAAATAAAATGGTATGGTATGGTATGGTATCTACTCTTTGGTCTTTTTCCTGGTAGCTGCATTTCTAACATCCTTCTGCTAATATACCCGCGGTCCCTCCTCTGGACATGTCCAAACCATCTCAGTCTGGCCTCCCTAACTTTATCTCCCAATAAATAAAAATAAAAAATATAAATATAATAAATAAATAAATTATAATAAATAAAATAATATAATATATTTATATAAATATAAAAATATAATTAATAAATATAAATACATAATAATTTTACCTGTATAAATAATGGTTGACCCCATTCTGGAGCCAGGCCCAGAGGTGGGGCACGTTGGCGAGCGCCTGGTGGCCGGGCTTTCACCCATGGAGCTCGGCCGGGCACAGCCCGAAGAGGAGACGTGGGTCCCCCTTCCCATGGGCTCACCACCTATGGGAGGGGCCAAAGGGGTCGGGTGCAATGTGGGATGGGTGGTGGCCGAGGGCGGGGACCCTGGCGGTCTGATCCTCGGCTACAGAAGCTGGCCATTGGGACATGGAATGTCACCTCTCTGGTGGGGAAGGAGCCTGAGCTAGTGTGTGAGGTTGAGAGGTTCCGGCTAGAAATAGTCGGACTCACCTCAACGCATGGCTCTGGCTCTGGAACCAGTTTCCTTGAGAGGGGTTGGACACTCTTCCACTCTGGAGTTGCCCCTGGTGAGAGGCGCCGAGCAGGAGTGGGCATACTTGTTGCCCCCCATCTTGGTGCCTGTACGTTGGGGTTCACCCCGGTGAACGAGAGGGTAGCCTCCCTTCGCCTACGTGTGGGGGGACGGGCTCTGACTGTTGTTTGTGCCTATGCGCCAAACGGCAGCGCAGATTACCCACCCTTTTTGGAGTCCTTGGAGGGGGTATTGGAGAGTGCGCCTCCTGGGGACTCCCTTGTTCTGCTGGGGGACTTCAACGCTCACGTGGGCAATGACAGTGAGACCTGGAGGGGTGTGGTTGGGAGGAACGGCCCCCCTGATCTGAACCCGAGTGGTGTTCTGTTGTTGGACTTCTGTGCTCGTCATGGATTGTCCATAACGAACACCATGTTCAGGCATAAGGGTGTCCATATGTGCTCTTGGCACCAGGACACCCTAGGTCGCAGTTCGATGATCGACTTTGTTGTCGTCTCATCTGATCTGCGGCCGCATGTCCTGGACACTCGGGTGAAGAGAGGGGCGGAGCTGTCAACTGACCACTACCTGGTGGTGAGTTGGCTCCGATGGTGGGGGAGGATGCCGGTCAGACCTGGCAGACCCAAACGTATTGTGAGGGTCTGCTGGGAACGTCTGGCAGAGTCTCCCGTAAGACGGAGCTTTAACTCCCACCTCCGGGAGAGCTTTGAACACGTTCCGAGGGAGGCGGGGGACATTGAGTCCGAGTGGGCCATGTTCCGCGCCTCTATTGTCGAGGCAGCTTATCAGAGTTGTGGCCGCAAGGTTGTTGGTGCCTGTCGTGGTGGCAACCCTCGAACCCGGTGGTGGACACCGGCGGTGAGGGATGCTGTCAGGCTGAAGAAGGAGTCCTATTGGGCCTTTTTGGCCTGTGGGACCCCGGAAGCAGCAGATAGGTACCGACAGTCCAAGCGGCATGCGGCTCGGGTGGTTGCTGAGGCAAAAACTCGGGCGTGGGAGGAGTTCGGAGAGGCCATGGAGAATGACTTCCGTACGGCTTCGAGGCGATTCTGGTCCACCATCCGGCGTCTCAGGGGGGGAAAGCGGTACGCGACCAACACCATTTATGGTGGGGATGGCGTGCTGTTGACCTCAACTCGGGATGTTGTGAGTCGGTGGGCGGAGTACTTCGAAGACCTCCTCAATCCTACTGGCACGTCTTCCACTGAGGAAGCGGAGCCTGGGGACTTTGGGTCGGGCTCTCCAATCTCTGGAGCTGAGGTCACCGAGGTGGTTAAAAAGCTCCGCGGTGGCAGGGCTCCAGGGGTGGATGAGATTCGCCCTGAGTTCCTTAGGGCTCTGGATGTTGTGGGGTTGTGTTGGCTTACGCGACTCTGCAATATCGCGTGGACATCGGGGGCAGTTCCCTTGGATTGGCAGACTGGGGTGGTGGTTCCCCTATTCAAAAAGGGGGACCGTAGGGTGTGTTCCAACTATAGGGGGATCACACTCTTAAGCCTCCCTGGTAAGGTCTATTCAGGGGTTCTGGAGAGGAGGGTCCGTCGGATAGTCGAACCTCGGATTCAGGAGGAGCAGTGTGGTTTTCGTGCTGGTCGTGGAACACTGGACCAGCTCTACACCCTCAACAGGGTCCTGGAGGGCGCGTGGGAGTTTGCCCAACCAGTTTACATGTGCTTTGTGGACTTGGAAAAGGCATTCGACCGCGTCCCTCGGGGGGTTCTGTGGGGGGTACTCCGGGAGTATGGGGTACCAGGCCCATTGATATGGGCTGTTAGGTCCCTGTACGACCGGTGTCAGAGCTTGGTCCGCATTGCCGGCAGTAAGTCAGGCTCGTTTCCAGTGAGAGTTGGACTCCGCCAAGGTTGCCCTTTGTCACCGATTCTGTTCATAACTTTTATGGACAGAATTTCTAGGCGCAGCCAAGGTGTTGAGAGGATCCGTTTTGGTGGCCTTAGAATCGCTTCTCTGTTTTTTGCAGATGATATGGTCCTATTGGCTTCATCAGATCGTGATCTACAGCTTTCGCTGGAGCGGTTTGCAGCCGAGTGTGATGCGGCCGGGATGAGGATCAGTTCCTCCAAATCCGAGGCCATGGTCTTGAGCCGGAAAAGGGTAGCATGCCCTCTCCGGGTCGGGGATGAGGTCCTGCCCCAAGTGGAGGAGTTTAAGTATCTCGGGGTCTTGTTCACGAATGAGGGAAAACTGGAGCGTGAGATCGATAGGCGGATAGGTGCAGCATCCGCAGTGAAGCGGGCGCTGTACCGGTCTGTCGTGGTGAAGAGAGAGCTGAGTCGAAAGGCAAAGCTCTCAATTTACCGATCGATCTACGTTCCCACCCTCATCTATGGTCATGAGCTTTGGGTTGTGACCGAAAGAACGAGATCTCGGATACAAGCGGCTGAAATGAGTTTTCTCCGCAGGGTGTCTGGACTCTCCCTTAGAGATAGGGTGAGAAGCTCAGTCATCCGGGAGGGACTCGGAGTAGAGCCGCTGCTTCTCCACATCGAGAGGAGCCAGTTNCAGCAGAGAAATAATAGTTTTTTTACCTTGTTTTATTGAAAATTCCTTCGTGGCGGCAGCCATTTTGAATGACGACGTCAGTCGACGTCGTTCAAAACTCCGCCTTCTGTTCTCTGATTGGTCCGGTCAAAAATCTACCGGAGATATCCTTGTGGATAGGAGAAGTCCCAGACCCAGCAGTGAAAGGAAATGAGAATTGAGCGGAGCTGCGTAGGAATGGCGAGGGCCAGGCTAAGGACACACTGGAGGGACTATGTTTCTCGGCTGGCCTGGGAACACCTTGGGATTCCCCCAGAGGAGCTGCTCCATGTGGCTGGGGAGAGGGAAGTCTGGGCCTCCCTACTTAGGCTGCTACCCCCGCGACCCGACCCCGGATAAGCGGACGAAAATGGATGGATGGATGAAATAATGGTTGAATGAAAAAAAAATCAAACTACAGTACCAATATCTGAAGCTAAAAAAAAAACACATCAAAAATGACATTTTTGTTCAAAATTAAGTATGAAAATGATCCACATTTCATTCAGGTCAGTGCAGCTTTTACTAGGCTAATCTTTTAATTTTTTATGTAATTTTAATAAATACTATGACCAAATGAATCTTGCTTGTGGTCCCAGGTTTAGATCTCGGACGAGCCCCCAATGTATGTTATGAAACGGCTCATCGGGTTGCAAAATATGTTGAAACAAGGACTGCAGCTAAATGAGAATTAATTTGGTGAGCAATGTTAGACATAATAAAGCTGAAATAATATCCAGCAAGCCTAACTTACTCAACATCAACTAAAAATAAGTCAAATATTTATTTATCTTTTAAAGGTTCAGACTTTGACCACATGAATCAAACTGTATTGAATATCTGCTTTTCTGGTGATCTGATATTTTGATCTTAAATAACAATAATTTAAAAAAAACATTTAAAAGCCGAAATAGAAACTAACAGTTTTATTTGTAACCAGCGGCCATCAGATCTGGGCCCAGCATGTCCTCGCTTCCTGCGGGTTCTGCTCCGCTATCATTCTCAACGGGCTCTGACTGTCTGACTGCAAAGTGAGTCTTGTCCCTAAAAGAGATGATGTGATAGCCACGTTGTCCCCGACAAGTCAGACTGAGTTCAGAAGAGACCGGGGGGCAAAGAAAGGTCACTGAAATGACTCTAATAACTCTAAGCCCCTCAGGGAAATCTCTGCCCCCCTCAATCGAGGCAGATATGTGTGGTAATGTATGCTGGCAATCCCTTCCCCCAGACAAGATATTGTCTTGAAATCTTCTCTTCCACCAGATCTCCATAGCCCGGTAGTAAAATGATTCATTCGGCTCTTTGTTGGAGATAATTTATCTTTAAAAATGCTTCCTGAGCAATAAATCATTTCAGCTTCTCCATTATCTTCTATTACGCCATCGCCTCGGCATTAATAATCCATAACTGCGCCTCACGTTGTTCTGGCCGTCGCTGTGAGATCAAGCTTTCTGTGGTAAGAAGCAGGTATACATTAAGGGATGGCCTTGTTCCTGACCCAATGCTTCAGATGCAGGGGGAGGGGGATGTAACGAGAGGTGACAAGCCAAGCAAACAAACACTCCTAGAGCAGCTGTACGCGACCTATATTTGTGGAGCTGACAGG
>JBBPBX010002797.1:31167-43436 GCA_038048925.1 Garcialebias charrua | reverse complement strand
ACATACCTCAATTTCACAATTTTCAAAGAGTGTGTATTTACCTGGTTCACTACAGTTTAACTAGGAAAAATTACAACAAATGATTCAAATACAGCCATAATATGACAAGAGCAGAGTAAAACCCTGCATGTCATCTTCAGCAATTATGCTTAAATGTTCATATTGTGTAAATTGAAATCATATTAAAGTTACCTAAAAACAAGAGAGTTACAGCTGTGTATTTAACCAGTTCATTTCAACTGTGTTAAAGCACTTGCAAAACTATGGCAGTTTCAAGGCGATTACCATAATACCCCCAAAACAGCCAAAAGGCGCACTTTGTTTTCTTTCAAACACCGTTTGAATTTTTCTGATAGCCCAAACCGTTGCAGAGTTACGGTAATGCAAAGTTAGCGTGTGGAAAACGTGTCCCCGGCTGCTGCTGGAGGGGGGAGGAGGAGGGGGAGGCTGAGAACCGAACGGCAGCTTTTACGCAGAGAGCAGTATCATCAGAAACGAACACATGAATCAACAGAGCGCTGCGCTTGGCGACCCCCCAGTGCGCATGCGCCAGTGGCACTTTCACCAACCTGCCACACGATGCGGGGGGGGGGGGTACTTCATTGTGTGTTTTATGAGTGTGGACAAAGTCAAACACTAAAGCTGTTTAGAAAAACACTTGATTTCTAAACTTAAAAATATTTAGATCACAGATCAAAAGTTTAAACTGAGAGAATGTATCATTTTAAGGGAAAAATATGTTGTTTCAAAATTTCATAGCGTCAACAAATCCCCAAAAAGTTGGGACAAATCCATTTTTCCCACTGTACCGTAAGTGGACCCCTTACCGATAGCCTTGGCCCCTCCTCGGCCCCCCAGCAATAAAAGTCTAGCTCCGCCACTGGTCCAGAGCAGCGCAGCGTTTAAACTGAGAGAGACAGAGACAAATCCGAAAGCCACGCGCAGTTTGGAGAGCAGAGGAGAGAGACACATTTCAGCCACGCAGGTGAGGCAGGCAAACTGCCGTGCGCGCGCACTCCGCGGGGGGTGCGCGGGTGCAGCCGGTCCCGCTGCCGCTGCGGGGGAGTGGGGGAGGGTCTGCGGCCGGTCCCCCTCCCACCGCTGGTGATAAGGAAGAGAAAGCGGAGGTGGAGGTGCATGGAGAAATAAAAGGTGCACTCCGTGCGCACCTCCAGTTAATTCGGGAGCTTGAAATGATGCCATTTTATTGAGGGGGTTATACTGACTGGATCCAATTATTGAGGGGGTTATAACCCCCCCATCCCCCCTGTAAATTACGCCTATGGGTCAAGTGGTTCTCTTGAATAATATAATTGAGAACAAAACTGTGTTTCACTGCAGCCAGTCATGAAATTAAGACAAAACGCTACTACTTCTGCACACACAGTAAAATTACTAGTTGTAGAGGCTTGATATGTGTTATTTTAAAAGTTACCTTAAAACACAATAACTTTCTTTAATTAATGTCAATGAACAAAAATCTTAATGAGCTACTGAATGTTTTAATAAATATATTTTAACTGAAAGACTAATGGAATCGAGACTATTTGAAATTCTTTGAAAAAGGTTGAGCAATTGTATAGTAGGGGCCAAGATGGTGTAGAGGCAGGGCTTCCGACTTGGGACCCGAAGGACCCAGGTTCGAACACCGGCCACTACACACCTTGGGGTGTCTATAGCCGTTTTCGCATTGGCCAGCCCTCCCCGGTCCAGCTCGTCCCTGGGTGGCCCACCCGCGTTCATTACGCATTTGCCGCAGAGCCGCCTTGAAGTGGGTGGGCAGTTCTCTGGAAGTGGGTGGGGTGCTCTCTTCACGTGGGTGGAGTGTTCGTGTTTTAAGAGAGGAGACTCCGCTAAAAAAAAATTGTTAGCTGGATATATATATATTAGTGTTTCTGAGTTTAATTTTTGTTAATAACTGATCACAAATCAGCTTATGTTACAACGTAAATAACACGAAGCGCGCACCCATTTCCGCCTTTCAGCGCGACTTGAATGTCATTAAAATATAACTAATATTGTCTAACTGTTGCGCGCAGCCAGGGTTTTAAAATATAACTAATAATCTCTAACTCCTTTGCGTAGCTAGAATGTTAAGAGCGGTGATTCCTTCATAAGCAACGTGAACTCCCCCAAAAAACAATCCACTGCCGTGGCTTACAGCGTTAATGCTCTTGTATCTTGACCAGACGAAGCGGGTTCGCGTCCCACCTGGGACAAGTTTTTTTTTACGTTTGTCTTTCATTGGAGTAAATAAAAAGGAGTTTTGTTAAGCATTTTACCAAACAAACTCCTTTTTATTTACTCCAATAAAAGACAAACGTAAAAAAAAACCTTCGTCTGGTCAAGATACAAGAGCATTAACGCCGTAAGCCATGGCGGCGGATTGTTTTTTTTGGGAGTTCACGTTGCTTATGAAGGAATCACCGCTCTTAACGTTCTAGCTACGCAAAGGAGTTAGAGATTATTAGTTATATTTTAAAACACTGGCTGCGCGCAACAGTTAGACAGGTTTCTGTAGTTAAATTTGAATGAAATTCAACCCTCGCGCTGAGGTTGTTTGAATGAGTCCCGCCCCTGCTGCAAACAACGAATCAAATGTGAGCAGTACATGACGTCAAACTGGCTCCGTGGGGCCCGGCCCGATAGAACCACGGTGGAGATGGTTCCAGAACAAGGGTGGATCCCGGGCGGAAAAGGTAAATGCGAACACGCCGAACCCGGGTTAGAAGCAGGGAGAGCCGGGGAGGGCTGGCCAATGCGAAAACGGCTTATGAGTGCACACCTATTTCCCCAGCTCCCCGGGCGCTTTCTATGGCTGCCCACTGCACCACCTGGTGGTGGTTGGGTTAAATGCAGAGACGAATTTCGTCTTGTATGGGAAACATACACAGATGACAAAAATGTGACATTTATTTTATTTATTTATTTAAGAAAAGAATGACAAGCATGATAAGAAAATTCATCCATTCCTCTAGTTTCTTCAGCTGCTTAGACCTGTTCTTGCTCATCTCTAGAAATCAGTGGCTGAGAGGCTGGGGTACAACCTGGACAGGTCAGTAGTCCATCACCTGGCCATAGAGGCTAAAGGCCGAGATACACTCGAGCGTCCTCACGGTACGCCTATACGCAGCGTACGTACGTCAAGGCAAAAGCGTAGCCCCGCGTAGCCCCTCAGGGCATGTACGCGCAAAGCTTTTTTTTTACGTCCGCGTGCGCGATACGCGGTGTCTGACCATAAACTTCCCCGGCGCCGGACTGTTTTGTATGTTACACAAATGAAATAAATTCCCCTTCTTTATCGCTGATCGGGCCTTTTCTTTTGTTTTTTTGCCTAAAGTCAAGTAACCGCTTCTTCCTCCGTTCACTCGATGAATGAAATGAATGAATTCAGGTCCTACCTGGGTGCGCGATGTTTTAAATATCCCTGGTGGGCTGTGTGCTGCAGGAAAAGCGCTCCCTGTTATTATTTTTATTTCTGAGAGAACCTTTTATAACATATATAGTAGAAACACCGCATGAACACCGCCGCGGTCTTCAGAGAGCTACATGAGCCAGCTGACTGAAAGCTGTCAATCATTTCAGTAGGCGTGTCAGCAAGTGACCAATCAGCGAGCTCAGTTGAGTCCCCTCCGTGCTCAGCTGCTCATATTACAACAAGGAGAACGCGAGCGTTTGAAAGCTGATAGTTTCTGAAGTATAGCAGCGAAAACATACGCACAAAATACGCGTGTATAAGCGCGTATACGGAGGACGCTTCAGTGTATCTCGCCCTTCACAAGCATAGAACCACTCAATCTCAGCTGGGGATAAATTACAGTAGCTAATGACTCTAACATGCATATTTTTAGACTGTTGGGGGAAACTGGAGGAAACACATGCATGGGTACTTCTACTCTTAATGCAAAAGAAAAGCCTCTGTTAGGAGTCAGACCTGCAGTATTCTTGTTATGAGGAAACACTGACAATCCACCAATCCATGATCAAAAAAGTCATGACTAATTTGCAAAATACAAGCAAAGCAACATGTATTTGTCTGTTAGTGTTGAAAATATCACCAAAATATTTTATAGCAGCTGGCCACATTAAACAAATATTAGAATCACATTGTATCTATAGTTGTACTGATAATTGTTCTACTGTCAGAACAACTAATGATAATGTACAAAATGATGGGCTGTTTTACAACAAAAGGAGTTCCTGTCATCTTCCCTTAAAGACATGTTGTCTACCAGCTGCCATCTACATTCACACTATAAATGATTAAACTTTTTTCAACTTAATTTGTGGCTTTGGATTTCTGGGTAAGATCACAAAGTTTTGTAGAGGATCTGAGATCACACACACACACGCACACACACACACACACACACATACACACATGCAGAGACTTAAGCCGACTCTTTCGTTAAAACGTGTTCAAAGTGAAACTTTAAAACATCTGCTTACATCTGCTGATTACGAGAACACCAATAATCTGAATTATCCTTTCACAATTCAGCAGATTTTCCATTTTGATTCACAATCACTTTGTCTTATAAACAACCCCACACTTCAGAGGTGACAGGCTTCAGAAACAACTATTTATTAAAGTATTTAATATTTACTTGATATTTTACAGAAAATTCCTGGCCAGATGTGAACTTGTACAAACATGTGAGCAATTCAGAATGTTAGAGAATGTAGAGCGTAAGCGAGAGCAGCTTCACTTGCAGGCGTCTGTGTCTCTCTTACAAAGCCCTGCATGTTTAACACCACTCTGTGTGCCTCTGCTCTGTCCTCACAAAGACAGCTGGTGGATCAGTGGCTAATGTGGAACATCAACAGATGTCTGTTTTATCCGTTTGAGCCATCCACACTCATTATATAAGTGGATCTCACTGCAGGTAACAGGCTGTCTGCATTAGAGAGGACATGGAGCACAGAGATCAAAGTTAAGTTTTTTATTCATCAAATGTTGGGTTTTTCTCAAGTGCATCATGCTGTGACTGCAGCTATTTTATACAAAGTTGGTTGATTTAAATTATTGTTATAATCTTTTGTTTTTTTTATTTTTGCCTTATTAAGTTTTTTAAATATAATTTAAAATGCTTGTTTGACATGAGCTCCACACCCATATGGGTTTACAGTGATTCAAACCTTTTGATGTCACTGTCCATTAAATGTGCAACAATCCAGCCTATCTGTTTCAGTCTTAAGATTAATTCATAATTTTGTGGAGTTTATGAATAAATTAAATGTAACATTAACATGAAATCTGTCTGTTTTTCCCTTGTGCTCAAATGAGTTGATCCACTGCATAGTGGAAAGTGAAGTATCTAGAACAGGGGTCTGCAACCTGCGGCTCTAGAGCCACATGCGGCTCTTTGGTCCCTCCACAGCGGCTTTCAAGCTTTGACTAAAACTAACATAAAACTGAAGTTTATTGGTTGTTATACAAACAACAAAAAAACTACTAGTTTTAGCTGTTTTCATGTAATTTCTTTGGCAAATACTCACTTTAACTTTTTGCTTTATTTCTATACTTAATTATTTTTTTCCACAATAAAAAAAAGTACATAGGTCTGCATAGCTTGTAGTTTGTTTTGTTTTTTAATTTAAAAACTTTCCCCACCTCTTTACAAGAATCTGGTCTTTTCATTTGTCTTAAATTGTAATAGTATCAATAAATATTAAAAATCATTAGATATTTTTAGCTTTATAAGGTCACCCCTACTGGCCACAAAAGTCTCCTCCAACAAACTTAAAGTGGCCCATGGGCCACCAGTTGATAACAGTTGTAGCAGGTTGTTGCGGCTCTGGACACATTGAATTTAGTGCATGAAGGTGTAAAAATGGCTCTTTTGATCATAAAGGTTGCAGACCCCTGATCTAGAATTATTTTTGCTATAAAGGGAAAACAAAACATAATACTTGTAATCTATTTTCAATAAAAAGTGCAAAAAAAGTGTGTTTATGATGAAAGGCAGGTGATTAAGTAATTAAATATATGTATCTGCCTGCTTGTTTGAAAACTATCATATGACCCAATCAAAATGTTTTAATGAAACAACCAGAAAACAATTGGATATACATCCACAGCTTGCTAACTTTTGGAGGAAATTTTATTCAAAATGGTTAAAGCCAACTGATCTTAGGAAACATAAAAATAGTAATGTCTCAGCCATTTTAATTTATTCAATTTAACTATAATGAAAATGTCCTTAAAACGCTTTAAAAATATATTTGTGGTGAGCAGGGCTATTCAACTGATGATGTTGAATAAGTAAAAAGAATCAGTACATATGGGCCGCTTTCAGACCATGGGTGACTTTAGTCTGGCCCACCAATGAGTTCATAAATAATAATAATCAAAAAAGGCGTTCAATACAGAAACAACTGGACTTTATTTGTAACATAAAACGTTTTGCTTCCCATCCGGGGAGCTTTATCACTTCAATGAGCAGGCTGTGAGTGAGTGAAGTTATAAACAGGCTGAGGTGACACGCACCAACCTATGTAAATTGAAAGCTAACACACACACATACTTGAGATAACACATACTTGTGACACATTCCAGTTGTTTCTGTATTGAACGCCTTTTTTGATTTTATCATGTCCTGGACGACTGAGAATCTTCACCAGCAAATAATAATAATAATAATAATGATAATATTAATATTGGGCTGGGCTGCCACCCCTCCCTGGGCTGCCACCTTACCGTGGTGGAGGGGTTTGAGTGTCCCAATGATCCTAGGAGCTATGCTGTCAGGGGCTTTATGCCCCTAGTAGGGTCACCCAAGGCAGACAGGTCCTAGGTGAGGGACGAGACAAAGCGCAGCCCACAAGACCCCTTATGATGAATAATATAAATGGAAACAATGTTCCCTCGCCCGGACGCGGGTCACCGGGGCCCCACTCTGGAGCCAGGCCCGGAGGAGGGGCACGTTGGCGAGCGCCTGGTGGCCGGGCTTTCACCCATGGAGCTCGGCCGGGCACAGCCCGAAGAGGAGACGTGGGTCCCCCTTCCCATGGGCTCACCACCTGTGGGAGGGGCCAAAGGGGTCGGGTGCATTGTGGAATGGGTGGTGGCCGAGGGCGGGGACCCTGGCGGTCTGATCCTCGGCTACAGAAGCTGGCCATTGGGACATGGAATGTCACCTCTCTGGTGGGGAAGGAGCCTGAGCTAGTGTGTGAGGTTGAGAGGTTCCGGCTAGAAATAGTCGGACTCACCTCAACGCATGGCTCTGGCTCTGGAACCAGTTTCCTTGAGAGGGGTTGGACACTCTTCCACTCTGGAGTTGCCCCTGGTGAGAGGCGCCGAGCAGGAGTGGGCATACTTGTTGCCCCCCATCTTGGTGCCTGTACGTTGGGGTTCACCCCGGTGAACGAGAGGGTAGCCTCCCTTCGCCTACGTGTGGGGGGACGGGCTCTGACTGTTGTTTGTGCCTATGCGCCAAACGGCAGCGCAGATTACCCACCCTTTTTGGAGTCCTTGGAGGGGGTATTGGAGGGTGCGCCTCCTGGGGACTCCCTTGTTCTGCTGGGGGACTTCAACGCTCACGTGGGCAATGACAGTGAGACCTGGAGGGGTGTGGTTGGGAGGAACGGCCCCCCTGATCTGAACCCGAGTGGTGTTCTGTTGTTGGACTTCTGTGCTCGTCATGGATTGTCCATAACGAACACCATGTTCAGGCATAAGGGTGTCCATATGTGCTCTTGGCACCAGGACACCCTAGGTCGTAGTTCAATGATCGACTTTGTTGTCGTCTCATCTGATCTGCGGCCGCATGTCCTGGACACTCGGGTGAAGAGAGGGGCGGAGCTGTCAACTGACCACTACCTGGTGGTGAGTTGGCTCCGATGGTGGGGGAGGATGCCGGTCAGACCTGGCAGACCCAAACGTATTGTGAGGGTCTGCTGGGAACGTCTGGCAGAGTCTCCCGTAAGACGGAGCTTTAACTCCCACCTCCGGGAGAGCTTTGAACACGTTCCGAGGGAGGCGGGGGACATTGAGCCCGAGTGGGCCATGTTTCGCGCCTCTATTGTCGAGGCAGCTTATCGGAGTTGTGGCCGCAAGGTTGTTGGTGCCTGTCGTGGTGGCAACCCTCGAACCCGGTGGTGGACACCGGCGGTGAGGGATGCTGTCAAGCTGAAGAAGGAGTCCTATTGGGCCTTTTTGGCCTGTGGGACCCCGGAAGCAGCAGATAGGTACCGGCAGTCCAAGCGGCATGCGGCTCGGGTGGTTGCTGAGGCAAAAACTCGGGCGTGGGAGGAGTTCGGAGAGGCCATGGAGAATGACTTCCGTACGGCTTCGAGGCGATTCTGGTCCACCATCCGGCGTCTCAGGGGGGGAAAGCGGTACGCGACCAACACCATTTATGGTGGGGATGGCGTGCTGTTGACCTCAACTCGGGATGTTGTGAGTCGGTGGGCGGAATACTTCGAAGACCTCCTCAATCCTACTGGCACGTCTTCCACTGAGGAAGCGGAGCCTGGGGACTTTGGGTCGGGCTCTCCAATCTCTGGTGCTGAGGTCGCCGAGGTGGTTAAAAAGCTCCGCGGTGGCAAGGCTCCGGGGGTGGATGAGATTCGTCCTGAGTTCCTTAGGGCTCTGGATGTTGTGGGGTTGTGTTGGCTTACGCGACTCTGCAATATCGCGTGGACATCGGGGGCAGTTCCCTTGGATTGGCAGACTGGGGTGGTGGTTCCCCTATTCAAAAAGGGGGACCGTAGGGTGTGTTCCAACTATAGAGGGATCACACTCTTAAGCCTCCCTGGTAAGGTCTATTCAGGGGTTCTGGAGAGGAGGGTCCGTCGGATAGTCGAACCTCGGATTCAGGAGGAGCAGTGTGGTTTTCGTCCTGGTCGTGGAACACTAGACCAGCTCTACACCCTCAACAGGGTCCTGGAGGGTGCGTGGGAGTTTGCCCAACCAGTTTACATGTGCTTTGTAGACTTGGAAAAGGCATTCGACCGCGTCCCTCGGGGGGTTCTGTGGCGGGTACTCCGGGAGTATGGGGTACCAGGCCCTTTGATATGGGCTGTTAGGTCCCTGTACGACCGGTGTCAGAGCTTGGTCCGCATCGCTGGCAGTAAGTCAGGCTCGTTTCCGGTGAGAGTTGGACTCCGCCAAGGTTGCCCTTTGTCACCGATTCTGTTTATAACTTTTATGGACAGAATTTCTAGGCGCAGCCAAGGTGTTGAGAGGATCCGTTTTGGTGGCCTTAGAATCGCTTCTCTGTTTTTTGCAGATGATGTGGTCCTATTGGCTTCATCAGCTCGTGATCTACAGCTTTCGCTGGAGCGGTTTGCAGCTGAATGTGATGCGGCCGGGATGAGGATCAGTTCCTCCAAATCCGAGGCCATGGTCTTGAGCCGGAAAAGGGTAGCGTGCCCTCTCCGGGTCGGGGAGGAGGTCCTTACCCAAGTGGAGGAGTTTAAGTATCTCGGGATCTTGTTCACGAATGAGGGAAAACTGGAGCGTGAGATCGATAGGCGGATAGGTGCAGCGTCCGCAGTGAAGCGGGCGCTGTACCGGTCTGTCGTGGTGAAGAGAGAGCTGAGTCAAAAGGCAAAGCTCTCAATTTACCGATCGATCTACGTTCCCACCCTCATCTATGGTCATGAGCTTTGGGTTATGACCGAAAGAACAAGATCTCGGATACAAGCGGCTGAAATGAGTTTTCTCCGCAGGGTGGCTGGACTCTCCCTTAGAGATAGGGTGAGAAGCTCGGTCATCCGGGAGGGACTCGGAGTAGAGCCGCTGCTTCTCCACATCGAGAGGAGCCAGTTGAGGTGGCTCGGGCATCTGGTTAGGATGCCTCCTGGACGCCTCCCTGGTGAGGTGTTCCGGGCATGTCCCACCGGGAGGAGACCCAGAGGAAGACCCAGGATACGCTGGAGGGACTATGTTTCTCGGCTGGCCTGGGAACGCCTTGGGATTCCCCCAGAGGAGCTGCTCCAAGTGGCTGGGGAGAGGGAAGTCTGGGCCTCCCTACTTAGGCTGCTACCCCCGCGACCCGACCCCGGATAAGCGGAAGAAGATGGATGGATGGATGGATGGATGGATATTAATAATTATAATAATCAGTGACAGCTGGTATCAATGGGCTAGGAGGGCTAAGCCCTCCCCCTGGCATTTACAATAAAGATGTTCAAATAAACAACTTAAAAATGACAACTTCAAAAAAATATACATTTTAGAAATAATGTCACATTTTGTTAAATTTACAAAAAAAACTGGTGTCAAACCGCCTGGGGAAAATCCCAGGGTTGTTCCAAAGAGCTAAATTCTGACAGCCCAGTTCTGTTACTGTTCCGTCATGGTTCAGAATGATTGACGTATATCTGGCCACACCCCCTCTGTTTGCGGCTCATTGGGGCCAGAACCATAGACAGAGAGTTGCGACACTCTTTGAACTCGCCGATAGGCGGTCACGTGGTTCATGCAGATTTTAATACTGTATTCCAGTATATTCCAAACAGCTCATTGCTGTAAGTCAGTTTAAGTGGATACTGGCGCAACATTACACAAAAATCAACTTTTCTTACTTTGCCTGGCGTCTTTCAGTAATTACTGAGCAGTAACAAACTGATTACTTAACTGATTACTTCATTGACTATGCATTTTATCGAAGCATTTTTAGACGCAGTAGATACATTTATAATTACATTTGTTAGAAAAAATAGTCTATCCAATACAATGATCAATATAGCCATGTCGACAGTGTTTTATAATGTTACACACGTTTAAAAAAACAACAACAGAGTAACACCTGTTATGAAGTTATTTCTCATGTTCTCTGCATGAGAATGCTCTACCTTGTCCTCCATGCCAGCAGTTCAGATCTGCTCCAGTTTACCTAGAGCATCTGGGATGAATTTTTCATTTCTGCACATTATATAATTGTTCTTTTTTTTTATAGCAACCGAGTACCTGGATAACAGAGTTGATTGTGCTTGTGGCCTGACTACTACTGTAAAATTGTAATTCACTGATTAAATGTTTTATTTAAATGAAACTGATTCTAGTTAAAAACAGATGACAAAATAAGTGTTAATTGCACAAAAATAAATTACCAAACAATTTATTATAAACTACGTAAAATGTAAAACAAGCTTTAATAAAGTACTTTTACCATATGTACTGTTTATTAATTACATCATCTCAAGTCAGCAGGAGCAACCTCAACATCACCACAACAACACAAACTGAGTGATGTAAGTTTAATCTGCACAAACATTTTCAATCAGGGCTCAAAATATGCTGGTGAAGATTCTCAGTCATCCAGGATATGATGAAATCAAAAAAAGGCGTTCATTACAGAAACAACTGGACTTTATTTGTAACAGAAGACGTTTCGCTTCTCATACGAGGAGCTTTCTCAATTCAAACAGAAGAGTTATGCCGGGTACCGACCAAACGCGTCGAAACGCTCCTGCCGCCCCCTTTTGGCCGCTTGTCACTTTCACACAGCCATTGAAGACGCGTCTGATGACGCGCCCTGGGAGGAGGCAGAGGAGGGGGTCTGGCTCCTTTTCCAGTTGTTTCTTGTACACCGGGCAGACGAAATCAGCTGTACGTGAGCCTCGTTACTACTTGAGTGGGTTTTCTACGAGCCGAACTGCAGCTCCAAAAGTCTTTGTTGAGATTAAAACGTTTTTTTTTTTTATGTTTGGGGTGATCGTACGCTCGAGCGGACAGCAGCAACTGTAAAAATGCCAAGTTTCTTACCGGAGGCTGGTTCCTTCATGGAGGCTCGATGGGGTAAAGCCCGAGATACACTGAAGCGTCCTCCGTATACGCGCGTATTTTGAGCGTATGTTTTTGCTGCTATACTTCAGCTTTCAAACGCTCGCGTTCTCCTTGTTGTAATATGAGCAGCTGCACACGGAGGGGACTCAACTGAGCTCGCTGATTGGTTACTTGCTGACACGCCTACTGAAATGATTGACAGCCAGCTCATGTAGCGCCTTGAAGACCGCGGCGGTGTTCATGCGGTGTTTCTACTATATATGTTGTAAAAAGTTCTCTCAGATATAAAATAATAACAGGGAGCGCTTTTCCTGCAGCACACAGCCCACCAGGGATATTTAAAACTCTCCTGATTGGTTGCTGCGATGCGTCGAGCGTCGAAAGTTCAAATATTTCACCCTTGGCGGCTCGACGCTGCTCGACGCGTAGGTTGCATCGGACGCGCGCGTGCGCGGAAAGGAACTGCCGCGTGCCGCCACACCGCTTCAAAAGCTCAAAACGCGCCGCTTCACGATTCGCCGCGCCTATATAT